>CM076921.1:6959810-7213833 GCA_039566165.1 Maruca vitrata | reverse complement strand
CCTGTGGAGCGTATGCGCTTATCAAGTGGGTTGTATCCCCTTCAATAAGCACCGTTGCGATCCATTAAGCGGTCGCTGTAGCGTTTCACCTCCAACACGTCATCCTGCAACTCCCCGGACAGCTTTTCACCGCAACCCCGTTCTCTCCACTGGGTGCTCCTGTGTAGATCGGCTTGTAGTCATTCCCAATGGCCCGGGATCTGCTGCCTTTCCACCGAGTCTCCTGCAGGAACGCCACTGCCACCCTCACTTCTGGTGAGTGCACGTCGAGCCAGCTCTCTCGCGCGACCGGCAGGCATTACGTTCCACGTCGCGAAGCAGAGTTTCCGTGGGGTTGGGGCTAACGTCTTTAGCCGCGCGTCCGTCCCCCAGCGCGGTAGCCCTCGCCCACTTGCCACAGGAGTTGAGCGAAACTCCTGCGCGCCGTTTTGCGGCGGCGCCCTATTCCTGGCACTTTTCTTGATATTTCCTTCCATTTAATGTGGCGTGTTTCACTTTTACGGGAGCGATTGCCGTCCGACCACCCAACCCCGGAGGGAAAGCTGGTGCCAGAGCCTCTCGTTCGTTGGTCAGCAGAAATTTGTACTTGCACGTGAGGTTGGCTTGGGCCCAAAGATCTTGGTAGGGCCCCATTCCCCCAAACAAAGATCGATGTGTTTCCACAAATATTTGGTCCCGATTGGGACTCGAACTTGAACCTCTGGCGAAAGAGACCGGGCACTGCCAAAAGCGCCATCAAACCGGTCAAATAATGTTACTATTCTATTGATATTATTTGACCCAATCTCGAAGACGTATTTAAATCCAGGTGCTGACCTATTTTTGTTTGCACGAAATTAGTTTCCATCCTACAAAAGTTAGAATTCTATGTTTAACTGATTATGTATTCAGGTAGTTATATTAAATTATTATACAGTTCAAATCCGAATAGCGTAATTACATTTATTTGACCTACTTATTGTATCTTTGAGAAATATCTCTGATCCCTAAAAATATCCTTGTTCTTCAGATAACTACCAATAACTGAATAATAAACGGGCAATTCAAATAGTTAAAAAAAATTCTGTAACCTCATTACATCGATATAGTCCCGTAGTAAGTGGCCCAAGCACTTGTGTTACGGATATCAGAAACGACAGTTTTTACACAAATAAACGTAAAAATATTTAAATAACACATGCAGACACAGAACGAACACCAATGTGTTCGTCACACAAATGGTATTAGGACAGAGTGGGAATCGTACCCTGACTCCTGGAACCGTCAGCTACCACTGTTCCAGTCAAAATTATTCATACATACAGCAGATACATTCTCTGGGATATTAGGTACATAAGGTCTTATCTCAAGCTATGCCATTTTGGCCATAATGTGCTGAATCAGATTCAATATGCTAGGACATGTTACTAGAGAAACGTATTCTGTCTATTTTACACTGTCCAACAGAAGCTTTTAGATCTTTATTTTTTTAATACCGAACCTATCCAGTTAGCTAACCTAATGCAGTTGTTTGTGCGATATTTTCCATATTAATGTTAAAATGAATATTTATTTTGCTTTTCTTTAATTCTCCGCACCGCAAAAACTCGACGTGAAGCTTAATATTATTATTTATTTATTTCTAAACCAATTGACATTAAAAAGACACAAAATTTTATGTGGAACTTACTAAAATGCGTTCCCGGAAACACATAAATAGTAAGCTAGACAGAGTATTTAGGTAAGCTTTATTAGGAACCTGCAAACTAAACACAATAGCACTTATTGTGAGAGCACCGCGTTCCAACAATATCATGATTATTTTGAGCTTAATCTATAAAGCTTCTTCCAATGAAAAATGTTTGTAGGTACCAAAAATAATAAATTAATAAATTAACAGTACGGCCAGTGGATAAATTTCATGGAACGAGTTTCCAATATACATTTTTGTAATAGAAAATAACATGGACGCTCTTCATCTTTGCAATAATGTGCCTGAGGGAAACATGCAGGATTTGCTTTCAAATTTAATTAGCATGTTAGATTTTCTGTTATTCTTGTTATGTATAGAATGCTGGAACAATCCAGTCCGTTTTGAGTTTTGGAAAGTATGCAAATAAGGTCTCGTATGCAATAGAACTACTACAGCATTAGTAAGTAAGAGTAAGTGTAACGATTTTTTTATCTTTGTTGTGGGTAAGGAGATCGGTAATTGGATATTATGGGGAAAAATATATTAATCTAATCCTATATAAGACGACAAACTGTGTCCGCGACTTGTTTCGCATTTTTCTACACTGTTCCCGTTCCTGTGGGAACTTCCTTTCTAAGTGCACCACTACTGTGCCGGCTACGTCCCTTCCGAATTTCAAGTGCCTATGTTTAGCCGTTTAGGTTGAGCGTTGACATGTCAGTCGGTCAGTTCCTCCTTTTGTATATTTAGATGTGATACCTAAACATTTTGTGCAACTTTCTTCGTTTAAATTTCATTATTATTATAACAGTAGTTTTCATCAAATGAACGAATAATAATCAGAGCAGTAAGCTTTTTGTGCATAGATATTCCTAATAGATGTTTTTTCGGCTGTCACTAATAAAAATAGCTCAGCCACAGAATCGAGTCACATATCAATCGGATGAGAGAAGGAAATATTTTTGCGCGACATTTTTATAAACAGCAGCTTTCAGAGGAAAATCATGTTTTGATTTAGGAAGTTCATTTAACCCGGCTGACCAGAGACGGTGTAATCCGATTAACAAAGAATCTTTCTGACGGTCTGTTTGTGCGGATTTTACGCTTACCTTTATAATAACTGGACTATGTTTGTACCTAATTATAATATTACTGTAACGGTGTACCACTATTAGCTACTTAATTCTCTTTACTTTACAATTAATTATTGCCGTTAGTTTTCAGGAAAAAAAATGACGGTTGAACATTGATTCTAAAAATGTAACCGTAAGAATGTTTACAGGAAAAATGTGTGCAGATAGCCCTCTGGTTAAGGTCGCTGTTTGCCATGCGAGAGATCGCCAGTTCAAAGCCGGCTGTATTCATATGTACGATTATTCGACGCTTTTAACGGCGAAGGAAAACATCGGCATGAAACCTGCAGACCTAAAGAAATTCATAGGTTGTGTAGCCAGACTGACCAACCCGCAATGATCGACCAGCATGGTTGACTAGGCCTTTTCACCCTAGCTTAGGGTAGGCGTACCGTGCCCCAACAGTGGGGACGTATGTGGGTTGATGATGATGACGATGATGAATCTTTTCAAGAAATCCCCGGATTACAAAAACTTATCGGTTATCACGTCAATCAAACATTGTGGTTCCGTAGTAGCTAATACTTTTATATGCACACAATAATATTGTGATAGTACATAGATATGAGTGCTATATGCAAAACGGTAACATGAGGGCCGTATGGGGCAAATTTCAAAGAGCAATCAGCAATTAATAATGAACAGAAGGGACTTTGGGAAATCGCCAATGGACATATCAAAGGTAAATGCAAGCTCTGAGCTGTATTAATTAGAAGCTTACGGCTGTGGTATAATAATGTCTAGATTTTATTAAGACGTGTTTAAGCACCTATAGCTTTGCAAGACTACAATCACGTGAAATGCGAAGGCTTTAATGTTCAAGTGAGTAACCCAGTTATTTAACAATTAAAAGCTGTATTCGAGTCGTGACTCAATTATAAAAAAAAATAACGTCAGGATTTTTTATTTTTATTAAATTGTTAAAAAGCTTACTTAAACGATTTCTGTAATGACATTTTTGTTTGTTAGGTCTGTGTAACTAAATTAATTTATATTTATACACCTAACGGTGTTCCCTAAGGATTTACTCATTATTCTTATATTATTCTTCTGCTATGGGAGAAGAGAAATAAAAATTATTTTTAAAAATAAAAACTTGCTTTATTGATGCAAGTCATAATATACAAGCTTATACATTTTTTACTTTTAGCTGATAATGCCAAAAAAACGTCATTTTGGAGGACTATTGATAAGAAAGTTTTGTTTTCTAAAAATAGGGAATGACTTATTAAAAAACCGAGTCTGAGTCAATGGGCATCACTATCCCAAACTACAAGCACGCACAAAACCTCCTCAAAGTGAAATGTTCGTCCGTAAATTCTTTAATAAACAGTTTATGGATATAATTTTATGGCACGGCAATGAGGTTCTAATTAAGTAGCAAAAATGTTTTCAAAGGAAACCACTTACTTTGTCGCCGCCGTCTCCGTAGGGCCTTAATTAGTGTTAATCTTATGGATAATAAGCCACGTGGTTCCCTAATTGCTGCTATGAATTGAAAGGCTGGTAATCTTATGGTGCAAAGTTGCATGAAGTGACGTCACACCACGACGTCACAAAGCGATGTTCCTCGTCCGTTTTCCGTCATCTCGACGGCGTTTGATGTCGAAATGGAAAACTTTCCCGTAATAAAATCTAAAGTGCTTTGAATCTGTTTACGTTGAGAAGCGACACAAAGTCTAATTAATGTAACGATTTTGGAGATAACTTTTCTCGAATTTCAAGTGGTTAGAAAGTGTGATGTTTTGCGCGGTCGAATTTGTACATGTATCTCTACGGTGGTCATATAATTATCATGGGCGAGTCTAAAAGCCTTTACCATTCTGGAAAAAGGCTAAAATTCCAATGTATGTACGTCATTATATCTTAAGAATCGTCCGTGACTACTATTTGCGAATGACTTATTTAAATAATCTTGTAAAACCGGACGAATCGACCCCATTTATGTTAAAGGGTAATTTTTCCTAATGAGTCAAATGTAGATATGCTATCAAATTCTATATGGGTGGGCCCATATCAATATCTATTTCCGAAGTGACCTCGAAACTCGATCCTGAATACGTCCACTTTCTTTTTAAATAGTCTCGGCGGTGTAACGCAGTCCCTAATGAAATTTCTACGGTCACGGTCGAAACATCTCAATTTCCGAGTCCGTACCCTCGAGCTTTTCATCTTGCAGATTAATTTTAAATTAGATTAGATCAACATCTACGAAATCTGTATCGCTTTAATCATTTTTATTCAATCAACCAGAACTTTGCAAGGTGTTTTAACTGTCTTAACTAATCTTGGACGCTAACATAAACAGTAGTTAATTTAAGGACAAAGGCAACTCTTCCTTGAGCGTTGAACTTAAAACGTAGGGATAGCTGTGTGTGTTAGCCACATATAGGGTATAAAATTATTGTACTATCCAGAAATATTTCGGATCTGTGAATGTGTCTTATTTAAATCGGAAATCAGAATTTAATGAAAAAATAGTACTTTAAATCTGGACATTAGGAGTATTCTACTAAAAAAAGGTGTGTACATTATGCTCCTCTTTAATTTATAAATAAGATTTTAACATAAATAAAAACGAAAGTTCACTTTTTCCTCGTGTTTTAATACCTCTTTAGAATGTAATTCTCTTAAAATAATAAAATGTTTTAAGGGCTCCAAAAATGTTTTCTCATAAAATAATATTGCCCAATCAAAACGAGGACTTGAGGGGATAGTTTTTGCGTTAATCTCTGAACAAGTAATAAAACCCAATTATTATTTGTAACATTAATTCCTACTTAACCAGGTAGTGAAGTATAAGGACGGTATCAAACATTCTTTTTTCATGACAGAAACAATCTTGGTTATTTCCTAGATTTTTGTACATTTCTACGAATGTAGGCTTTTATTTCATAAATTTTGAAGATTTTATATTGGACTGAATGGAGTAGACACAGAGCTGACGAATGATAGAGCTGAGTGGAAGAAGTATACCTACATATTGCGCCGATCACACTTAGCGCGGGACAAGGGCAGGAAAATGATGATGAACATAAACAAAAAATAAATAGCTAATAAATTCAAAGTCCAATGTTCAACTGACTCACTGTAACAAAAAATAGTGTAGCAAAATTTTACTTTTTTACAGCATTTAAGTAAATCCCCTGATTTTTTGCCACTCGCTATTTGAGTCTCAAATATCAACAGTGGAACGGAGACAGCCAATCATACAAAGCTTAAATGTCAACACGGAATGCGACGTATGCAACGCAGTTACTGTCCTAGCTTTTTTTTTAAAGTTGACTAAAAATCGTCTATATAAACCTTTTGTAAAGCCAGCCAAGCGGCTCAGGATAACTACGGTTCGCAGAATCGTCTACACAACTAAATTTAATTGAACTGTCTGTTAGTAAGATTAAAATAACGGCTTTTTACTAAATGGGTATGAATATTCGGGTACCAATATCAATAAAAAACATAAAGTATTGTCTGTTATTTGCGCGAACACTACACATTTAAAATAAACTTAATTTTACGGATTAAATTCACGTCTATTGTTTTTCTATACATATTATTTAGCGAGCCGACGTTTCGTGCTCTTAACAGCGCTCTGTATTGCTATCTGTTTTCTAGTATTTTTCCTTTAAATTTTTTATAAAAAGCGTCGATGGCCGAGAGGTTAAGGTCGTTGCTTGCAATGCGAGAGGTCGCCAGTTTAAGCCTCGTCACGTACAACAGTGTTTTCAAATTTGAAATTCATATGTAGGTAAGTACAATTATTTGACGCTATAACGGGGAAGGAAAACATCGTGAGGAAACCTGCATCCCCGCGAAGAAATCTAAAGTTGTGTAGTCGACCGACCCGCACTTCGCCATCGTGGTTGACTAAGGCCTTAGGTATCGCCCTATTTTAGGGTAGGCCCGTGCCCCAGGAGTGGGGACGTAAATGGGCTGATGATGATGATTTTCATTTTTGCTGCCCAGTTTTATTTGATTGACAAACATTGTTTTAAGTTTTATCAGTCGTATTAAATTTAAAATAGCATGTAAAAACTGCACACAAAAACACTAATGGCCGTATACTGCAACGATGATTAGATATTTGCCCGCTGATTTTACGGTTGTGTAGGGTCAACGAATTAATTTAACGATTTAACGAGTTAAAACTCTCATACATATTTTAAATTAACGATCGTTAAAGCTTTGATACATATATTATAATGTCCCTTTAGTATTCTTCCGCAAGAGTGATTAAAATAAATTATTTAATTGGACCGTGCGTCTTGTAAATCAGCCCTTCTTGAAAAGTCTTTGCATAACTTTTTTGTCCCGACTGGCTTGATGGCGGATGGAAGACGAGAAGAGAGTAGATGACCGTGTTCCTCGTGGCAAGAGCCGTGGGTTCGATTCCCACAGACAATACATGTTTTTGTATTTTCATTGTATGATCAATGCCGGTGTTTGTTTCGTGTCTGAGTGTGTTATTTAAGTATATTTGTGTATACCTGTTGATTCTGATATCCATAACACGCGCGTTAGCTACAAAGGGATCAAATCAATATTATGAAAGGTTGTGTAATATTTATTTACTTATTACAACTTCCGACAGACAAGAATACGCGGAATACCCTGATCTGTAGCGGTACCGTAAGTTGGCTCTGGAAAACCTACGTACGTTAAAAACCTATCGAGCTGTTTTTTTTCATATGACCGATTTTAGTTCTTAGCGTAACCACCAGGGGCGCTGTACAAGTTTTTCATAGACATAATTCACGTAGGTGATATCGAGTGCGTAAGTTTTAAACTCATGGTAGCCACACTGATCTGTAGCGGTACCATGAGTTGGCTATTGAAAACTTACGTACGTTAAAGACCTATCGAGTTGTTTTTTTCATACAACTGATTTTAGTTCTTAGCGTAACCACCAGGGGCGCTGTACAAGTTTTTCATAGACATATTTTACGTAGGCGATATCGAGTCCGTAACTTTTAAACTCATGGTAGCGCTACTGTAAACGTTTACGTATATTCGGGATCCGCCTGCGACCAATTGACGCCCACTCATCTGCCGACCGTACTAAGAACGGGCATGGGGATTACAAACCGATGAAAAATTTCGCGTGGCCTGATAGAAAATCGCAAATTGAATAGAAACGCGGTTCCGAGCGGGCTGTGTAAGCTTTGTACTAGTCCGTATCGGGATCTTTGTTCGCTAGTGCTTTGTGAACGTTTACGATAGTTTGTATTATTTTGGAGCAATAACATAACATATTTTTCTGGTATTACGAGTTGGGATTTCTGGGTAAGTAAAATTTGTGATAGAAGCTATATGTATTCGAGCTTGCTGTCTCTGGCTAGGTGTATATTGTGGATACTGTATAAAAGTAGAAGATTCCACTATAAAATTACCTTTATGGTACTGGTTAAAAACGTTATACGTTTCAAAGCAATTATGCTTACAAAATTAGTTTGAATTCAAATTGAAACTCCCTATAAAATTTTAAAAACTTTTTCATCAACATCATCATCAGCCCATAAACGTCCCCACTGCTGGGGTACGAGCCAACCCTAAACTAGGGCGATCAGGCGATAGTCAACCTCGTTGGCCAAGTGCGGGTTGGTCGACTACACTACCTTAGAATTTCTTCGTAGTTTTCCTCACGATGAGTTCCTTCAACTTTAAAGGGTCGAATATTCGTACATAATGAATTTCAAATTTGCAACCTTTCGCATGTCAAGCAGCAACCTTAACCACTCGGCCATCGATTTAAAAAAAAAACGTAAATTTAATTAATAAAATTAAATAATTTTGTGTTTCAATCATTTAGTAACTCTTAGAATCACTAATTTATTACTTAATTATTTACTGTACCGTAGATTTACAAGTGTGTGTAAATGCTTACATAAATAAAGGAATTTCGACTTGACTTAGAAAAGTCAAACCAAGTGTAATTCTCAGAAAAGCCACGTAATCTGAAAATTTCAAGCTCTGAGAAATTCCTCGTACAAACTGGAAAACAAAAACAGCTTATGTAGTGAACATTCACCTATATCCAGCGTGTTATCTCATGAAACGTGTCACGCACCGACTTATCTTTGGCCCGGAACATTGTAGGAACTGAAAATGTAAAAGCGTCTTACTATTTTTAGAACAGTTCCTTCGTCGTATAAAGTGTAATATAATTGGACATATCTTGTACTAGCTGTACAGTGCACTTGTCTTAATATTTTACTTTATTTGTCAACTAGCGACCCGCCCTCGCTTCGCTTCGGTATACCTCTATCTCTATATAAAATATTACATTGAAATATAATATTTATTATCAGGTACTTATTTTTACCTACGAAAACGAATTAAAAGCGAATTCAAAATTCCTTTAAGTTAAAATCAAAGTGGCAACCACGCGACTTTTTCTAATTCTTGCATTTTTAAATTCGTGATATCTTCCGAAAGAAATGTCCGAATGGAATAACTCAAAAAGTTATTTAAAGGTACTGAAGCCGTCTTGAATATAAAGATTTTTTTTTATTTTGATAAGGATTAATACCAAGGTACAAATAAAGAGCCTTTTCAAGCAGCGACATATAAATTAAATTTTTAGAATAAAAACCGCTTACTGTGACATAACTATAATATTTAGACATATGCTGTCGCGACACTTTTTGTAGATAATGGAGAGTTCTGCAAAGTCGTAGCAAATGATTTTATTCTATCATCAATAGTTTTCGCAGCGCACGCGACGTAAGTAATTTTTCAGGTCATTGTTTTACACCTTGGGTTACATTATTGGAGTTTTAGTAAGGATCCCTAATTTTTAAAAAATTATAATATAGCCTACGTTGCTTCTGAATAATGCAGCTTTCTAATGGTGAAAAAAATATTGCAATCGGTCCAGTAGTTTTTAAATTTATTCATTACAAACATACAAAAATACAAATCTCTCCTCGCCGCCGCCATCTCTGCCCTCGGCATTGTAAATGCATCTTGTGGTGTATTAATATTAACATAAAAGTGTTAAGATATGTATATATTCGGAATCCTCATTTCATGAGCTTTAATTTGATATGCATTTTGTTTTATGTTTATTGGTCTATGTCGGTAGGAACATCGAGTAATTGAAAAATAAGATATTTCGTGAATTAAACTTGAACACAACTAAAATCGTTATTGTGGCTAAACCTTAAAGGATAGACAGACATATGCTATTGCAGATTTTTTTATAGAACTTTTTAAGAAGAATAATTCTCCCATACATTGTTATTCTGTATTTTGAGTTATTTCAGCAGCGCACGCAATGCAAGCCTCCAAAAAGCTCGTTTTTCTTCCGTCCGTCTGATAACTGTTACGATTACTCTAATAATTTCTTAAGTAGGTACACCTAAATTATACACCTATAGAATCCCTGGAATGTCTACTTTCCAATATTGAAAACGTTTTTGAGATCCTAGGTAACAAACACATTTTGGGCGCCCTTCGCAACTTCATTTTATACTATGTGTAGATAGATAGATGAAATAACCATCGAAGCTTGTGCGACGCGTTTGAATCTCGCAAGCGTTTTGTTTTCGCAAGTGGTTGTATATATCTCGGTATTGACATTATTAACAATTTGTTTGTTTGTTTTGATTACTTTGTGTTTGAATTGGATTTAGTCTATAAGAATGCTTGTAAAATTGAATAAATAAATAAATATGCTAGAAGGAAATTTTGAAATAAAAAAAACAAACTTTACCCCAGAACACAATACGACCATTCACTAGCTTTCGATCAGCGACTCCGCCAGTGTGAAAAGATTTTTGCTTGAATCATTATGTCTTTATAACGCAGTTTGTAAAAAGTATTGTCATTTCTAAGGCTTTTAGACTAATAGTGTAAACAATTTAATTTAAATTAGTTCCAGGGTTTTACGAGTCCACAAAAAAAAAACAGATTTCAGATTCAGAAACAGAAAAGACATAAATCCGCCCTTAATATGTATTATTTTTAGTATGCACAACTTCAAGGTACACCACAGCATTGTACAAAGTTGAAGAATTTATAATCTGTGGTTTAAGGTAACCGTTGGTTCAAAAATTGTAATTGAATAAACGCTGTTGTATTAAAATAAATAAAATAGTGATACATGTACGTACTTAATTTACCTTTTAGAATATTGACGTAAGCGCTTGAGTCGCTTAATTAGTTAATAACGTGAGCCGCGATAACTCATGATCGTGGGTTCGACTCCTCGTCCAAGGGCGCTGTTCATTTTTCCAATATTACATTTACATGCACGAAGAATACCTTTCAGACCTTCAACTTTAACATAACTAGTGTAAACAAATTAAGGACGTAGGCGCCCCCACTCCCTTTTCAGTGAGGCTGCGTGTCAAGGCGACTTATCGCCGGCTTACTCGATGCAGCGGATAAATTGCGATAAGCACATGTTACAGCCTACAGCTTGCAAAGATACGCCTTGAAAAAGCAAAAGACGTGAAATAGAGACTTGACTTTTGGGAGAAACGTCCTCAGAAAATCTTTGTTTATGCAACTTAATTAGTGTGTGAAGGTGTAAATAGCTTTTTAGTTCAATTGTACAGGTTCGACGGATCTGACAGACATGCTGCATCCCAATTGGTACTATTGCTGTATTGACGTTTTGTAACTGCATTTAAAATACATTGTTGTATGAATTAAGTAGCCTTAATTAAAGTTCCACACATCTCAAATCGCATGCGTACTGTTAGGAAATGATAACTAATTGCTTAAGTAACTTGAACAATCATTCATCTGTGTGTGTGATAAGCCAAAACTTGGGCTGCAAATGAAAAAAAAACATGAAAAGTCTACCTCATATTTCCTTTTCTAATTTGCGTACAAATAAAAGACCATTCACGTTAACAACGTTATATTACTTAGCATTAGGTACACAAACCAACACCTTCACTTTGTACAGTTAACAAAGAAATATTGTCATCATTCATCACTGGAACAATTTCCAGCAGAAACCTCAACTCTTTCTTATTGGCTATTTTAATCCGACCCTCGGAAGCAGAAATTTATCACCGCCTGTATTAAATAAGGGTAATAATGGGGTAACAAATGTGTTGCCGACAGAGAGGCGACCAGGGATGCCAGTTAAAAATTTGATTATACGGTCCAGTTACAGCATAGAGGTGCTTTATAAGATTCAAGTTAAAAGTTCAATACTATTAAGAGGAAACTCAACGTGTTAAAGGTATAGTAGTGATAAGGGTTAACGTGTATGAGAAATTCACTCGATGGCAATACGTAGACGTGAGGTCCAACAGCTACATGATTGGTGAATATGGGCCCGTCTGTCATTGTCACGTCAAAAATAACCAATCATGCTGCAGTTGGACCTCACGCGTTATTGCAAAGCTCTTACAGCTGTTTCTATGAGGTCGCTGTTAATTTTATTGACAAACCTGACTAAAAAGCGACGAAACATAAGCTGAACTGAGAATGATGTGTCGTAATGAATGATACAAAAAAATACTGCAGTAGATTGTCGACTACTAATGCTTTTTTAATTCACAAATTAATGTAGGGAGAAAACACAAGTTAATTATAGGTATAACGCGAACCATGTGAATGCCTGATTGGTTCACTTCGACCCATTTTGTGTTACCCCTCTGCACTATTAAGTACTCTCTAAAGGCCACTTGGATTGTTGCAATAATATCTCTAGGTCTGTTAACCCGGTCAGTACCCTTATTCTTCTAGGATTAGATGGGCAGAAGATAAACACCTGATACACATACTAATGCTTACTGACAGGCTTACTTTCACAGTACGACAAAGAAGCCATGTAATCACAAGTCGGCTTAATTTATATTCGGAAGGAATAAAATGGTAAGGTAACGGAAAACCGCTCTACAGTTGTAGTAAACAGTCGGATCATCCAGGCTATATACCTGGATAATCCTGGATTATGAAATCTGACAGCCCTATACACGACGACTGCCGGTCTAGGTGTACATTGAGAAATAAGTGTTCCTTTGAAACGGATTGCCGCAATGATTGCGAAGATGCTGCGTTTTGTTCGAGCGCTTCAATTGATTAAGCTTTGAATCAGCTGTGAGCTAGTCTGGATTAATTACACAAGTGATTGCGACCGCACTGCGTTGTACAATTGGTAGCATATTTGTAATACTTTTTCTACGCCATTTGGATTAATGCGCTTAATATTTTTTATTTAAATTCGTTTAAAGTAATTTAATAAAAAAAAATATTTAATTGGCAATTGATAAAATAATTGCTAATGCTAGCTCATTAATGGAATAATTGCATCTGTGTCACTGTATTACTATTATCGCATTCTATGGTATCTGGCACACAGATATACACGTACTTATTCAAAAAGTTTGAACCAATGTATTGATTTATCAACTCACCTATTGCACCTTTTATTATTTCGCGAAATACTGAATACCGTCTGTTTATACTATAACGCTGGCCACCCACTGCCAAAAAAAGCGGAAGTGAATTCGATTGTCATTAGCGATAAAAAAAAAACATTGTGTTTTTAAATGCGAAGTAACACGTCTTCCCTGTCCTTTATTTCTCACTTACCACCGGGGAGGGCGTTTATCTCTTCCACTACATGGCCCCCTGAGTTGTTTGTTTCTTGCGATTGATACGTATTATGTGACGCCCTAAGCCGATGCGATACGAAAATTCACGGAGAATTCCAGCTATTTCCGAACCGAGAGCTTTTGTAGACGCATTCCAACACGATTTTGTTTTATGCACGATTAGGTGACGCTATATTTATGCTCATATTTTAATCGTTATAATGAAAGAGAAAAGTGTTATTAAAATTCTTATGGGGTGCTTATAAATAAACAATTTCATTGTTACAACTAAACCTAAATAAGCTAAGCAGGATGAAAGCTCATATGAGTTAAGTAGGTACTATTTAGGGGTATCTACTGACATAACCCATATGCGATCTTATACATAAAATTCGTATCTAATAGTTAAATTGTGTCCAGATATCGACTAATTATTCTTTTGAAGTAATTAAAAGAACCAAATCTATTATAAAACATGTCGATCATAACTGAAACACCCCTGAATATGGACAGTGTCTTTCATAAGGTGCACTCATAAACAAACAGTGGTAAATTATATCTGGGGGTTCACTCAAAGAAATGAAATACATTTTATCGCGGCGACCGAGGCTTTCATTCAAATACAATTTGGCTAATGTAATTGCTAGGAGGTGATTCCGTTCCAGGAGTATCGCTGAAACGAATATTCACTTTTTGGTTAAAAATTCTACACAAAAATATGTGGCTCGCTTCTTATTTTATTAACACACTAGCTGTGCCAACGACTTCATCCGCGAAAATATATTTTAGGCAGTATTTTTAATATACCCTGGCGTAAAAACGACCAGCTAGTTCAACGTGATCTTTGTTATTTATTACCATAACCGATTGACGTGAAACAACACTATCAAAACTTAAGTAGAGCTTACCACAGTATTACTGAAAACGACTTTTAGATCAGATAAGCCGTTTATGAGATTTGCGTGCACAAACGCGCAGACATACAGACAAAAATTCATTGCTTTGGGTACTATTGTGCTGATAAAGGTCTTCTTATAATATTTTTATCATATAATGCCATAAAGGCACCGATCCGTTACATTTTTATTACATATATGTATAAAATGAAAGATATGATATACTTACTATTACTTGTGAAGTTTGCGTACCTACTAGGTATAACATTGCGGTAAATCGCCCACAGTACATTGTTGTTTATTGTAAATGTTCAGCGTCTTCTAACCATCTTTGATACAGGACGAATGACGTAATAAATAGTGTCGATGGTCGAGTAGGTCATTGCTTGCCATGCGAGAGGTGGCCAGTTCAAATCCCGCCCAGTACCATTGTGTTTTCAAATTTGAAATTCATATTGACGCTTTATTTGACGCTTTGACGGTGAAGGAAATCTTCGTGAGGAAACCTGCACACCTATACAATACGGTACGATACGACTCACCGCACCCAGCGATAGCATTATGCCACGAGTCCGGTCCAACCGGCAAACCAGGGGGCGCAAATTTGTGGAGTAACAAAAGATGAATGCTTGCGGATGAGGAAGGGAGATCTGCAAGCCGAAGCCGACCGATCATAACCAGGCCGGTATTCACCGTAGCTACCAGTATAGGAAAATAGGAAAAGGAGGTATATGCTTTGCGTTTTCTTTCTTATTTTCTTGTCGGCACATGTCCCAATGTGGGCATGGAGTCTGAAGGTTATCTCCATTTGAGTGCTTGGCTGCAGAAAACTCTATGACAAAATTCTAAGAGACGACCAACCCGCATTTGGCCAGTGTGGCTGACTAAAGCCTGATCGCCCTAGTTTAGGGTAGCCCCAGCAGTGGGAACATGATATGGGCTGATGATGATAATGAATAACGAAGTATTTTTCAAGACAACATTATTCTTTTCTAATTTGAATCCAACATCAAAGATGCACAGTCAAATAATTCTACTCCAAGCCAGCAGTTAGCGGTAAAGAGTATTGTGTTCCGAATTGCATAAAATAATTACATTAAGCAGAGCGCGAATTCAGACGTACTATTCCAACGTGCTATCTAAAATTGTAATGAAGACATAGAGAAACACTCTTAATTGCTCCAACTGACTCTTAAAACAACAGCAGTAAGGGCGAAAATTGGTTAGTGGAGAGCGGAAGTCATGAAAACGTTAAAGCTAAGAACATACTTCCTCTGTTCGTCTATTAATAAACATTTCAAGTTAATTTTATGGGCAGGAGTGAATAATGTAATAGTAATATGTAACAGTTTGCCACACTTTATAAACCAAGGCTAATCTTATTGGATAATGTAGACATATTTCTTGATATTTTGTCTTATTTTGACGATAAAGATAAAAATGTTTAAGTAGTTGTTTTCTAAAAATGTTACAAATTAACTAGTGTTGCTTAAACTAAGTTTTGCAAATAACATTAACATTAAAACATGAAGGAAATCTACTGAAACAATTTGTTATTTTGTGTTAACCGTATACGTAATGGTACAAGACAGTATTAATGGTGACCGGCTTAATAAAATGGAGCCAGACATACTAAATCTGTAATTCATTGACTCAGGGACGTCTAGGAGGGTTAAACCGTATTCTTCGCTTTCTAAATCAATGGGAGGCGAAGATCAGATACCCGCTAGCGCTAATGCCTTTGAATAATTAAATGTGCTGGATTAACATTTTTCTGATCTAAAACAAAGGAAAGATTTTTCTCAGTAACATTTTGTTTTACAACATAATTAAAATAAGATAATTGTCGCATTTCTCTTTAGTTAAATTGTTATACTATGTAGAATTATTGTACTTTGTACTATAAGTAGGTTCAAAAGTTTTAAAGCATATTATAGCGACAGAAATACAGACAGATTACATTCGTATTAATGATAGTCAGGAATGGATTAGGTATAACATAGTGCTATTTACGAAGAAATAAAGTAGTACCTACCTATAAGAATATTTCACTAAAATGGCGCTAGTAAATATTGACGTCTAACGTTGGCTAATTTTGCCGTTTTGCCTTACGATAAAAGGATTTAACGGTCTGCAACTCGCCTTTATTCCATTTATTACTCAGGACGGGTGCATTAAAATGTATCTTTTGTTTTTCAGCGTGATGTTTACTAACACCTAATTGATTTATGTTTACGTAGGTAAATAAAATGGGTATGTTTTTATATCCTATTTGAGAACCATAATGAAGGAAGCTTAATAGATTTGTTAGTCAAATAGGTACCTACAATTGACCAAATATTAAATACATTAAGTAAATTTGACCGCTTGTTTTCAACCGCTGTGCAATAAATTCAACGTTTTCATTTCTTAGTACACGTAATTTTTTGTGTGAATGGGATAAGTTACATATCAAAAATAATTTGCGGCATTTATTTATACAAGTAGGTACGTATCAGAGGGCCTACCATGAGTTGGCTATCGAAAACTTACGTACATTACAAACCTATCGAGTTGTTTTTTTCATACGGCCGATTTTAGTTCTTCGCGTAACTACCAGCGGCGCTGTACAAGTTTTTCATAGACATTTACGTAGGCGATATCGAGTGCGTAAGTTTTAAACTCATGGTAGCCCTACAGGACGAAATTATTGCAGTAACTACATAATTTAGCAAAGCTTCTAAGAACTACACAACCAAAGTTTTAATTAAATCTCACCTGTCCGGACCACTAGCCAATAAACGCCTACCAAAATTCATGAGCAAAACACACATCGATTACTTGCCGCTAGATATCGCGCAGTTAACCCGATATACCCGCGATGTCATGTCATGCATGAACATGGAAGTTCCATTTAACACGTGGACTGCGGCGTTAACTAGCGCAGTCACGGAATGTCGTCATTAGGTTAACGCACGTGGTTGCATAATTGAAAAGTAGTGTAGGCTTTGCGGAAGCTATAAGGTTCGATTCCTGGTTGTGTCTTTTTTACCCTCTTGAGTGGTTTGAGTGGTTTTGGAGTCGTCTGAGGAGTAAAATTATTTATCCACAAGTTAAAACGGATGCTACTAAAGTAAAAAAAAATATGTAATCTCTACATACTTAGTATAAAGCAAAGTCGCCTTCGCGTCTGTCTGTAAGTATGTACCTATCTTTAAAACTACGCAACGGATTTTGATGGTGTTTTTAATAGATATATTAATTTTCCTAAATTAAAGGAAGCGAGGGTGGGTCACAATTAATATATGTAATAAACTATACAGGGTGTCCCAAAAAGTAGTGTCAAGCGGAAGTCCTGAGATAGAACACCCCGTGGGGCATCCGAAACACCCCCATGTATGTTCCGCGATTTTTTATAGTTTTCGAGTAATGATGATTTTTCTAAAATTTTGAGAACAACTGACCTAACCGACTAAAAATCTTGTAGAGAAAAAAGTATTTGACTTTTTTGAGTAATTCTTTTTGCAAATCAATTTTCATGAGTTTTTCTTTAATGCCTAAAATATTTGTCTCCATGACTTATATGGAAAATATCAAAATTATGGTACAAACTGAAAAGTTACGTTCTGTAAATAATGTCTTACAATTTCAACGTTAAATTTAAAATATTAGGAGGTAGCTGCATGGCTCCTAAGTAACTTTAAAAACTGCGCTAGCCTCTCAGCTTTCATAATCATTAATAAAAACTGGTACTTAATGGGCTACTTTTGCTGAAATCGGACTACAAAGACAGAGAGGTGGAAAAATCATAAAATTAGCCATTTGAATACGAAGTATTATTTGGACATTTTATTATTCCGAAAGTTAGTCAGTTTGTTAACAAACCTAAATTTAATACACGAGCACTCAGATGCAAACATTTGGATGATTTTTTTTGTTTAATTTAAGTTTCATTGCGCTTACACTGTTTTCACATGCAATACCTTTGTTACGACGAACTTGACGAAGTTTGCTTTCTTTACGGACTTTAATAAACTTTTACTTATAAACTTTTTACAATAAATAATCAAAAACAATAACTATTTTTTTTAATACAGTTTCCATTTTTAGACTTAATAAATTTTTTAAGTATCACAAATTAAACTTTCAAGTGGTTATTTCTTAGCATTTCTGGTATAATTTTGATTGTTAACAATCTTATTAACTTTAGAAATAATAAAATGTCCAAATAATACTTCGTATTCATATGGCAAATTTTATGATTTTTCCACTCTGTCTTTGAAGTCCGATTTCAGCAAAAGTAGCCCATTAAGTACCAGTTTTTATTAATGGTTATGAAAGCTGAGAGTCTAGCTCAGTTTTTGAAGTTACTTAGGAGCCATGCAGCTACCTCCTAATATTTTAAATTTAACGTTGAAATTGTAGAACATTATTTACAGAACGTAACTTTTCAGTTTGTACCATAATTTTGATATTTTCCATATAAGTTATGGAGACAAATATTTTAGGCATTAAAGGAAAATTCATGAAAATTGATTTGCAAAAAGAATTACTCAAAAAAATCAAATACTTTTTTCTCTACAATATTTTTAGTTGGTTAGGTCAGTTGTTCCCAAAATTTTAGAAAAATAATCATAACTCGAAAACTATAAAAAATCGCGGAACATACATGGGGGTGTTTCGGATGCCCCACAGGATGTTCTATCTCAGGACTTCCGCTTGACACTACTTTTTGGGACACCCTGTATATATGTTACCTCCCTAATTTGCATTTCAAATCTGTGCCGTGGAATTTTTGACACTTTACTGACATAATGAAACAAAAGATTCGAAAAAGCACACCAATACAGAAACAGAAATAACACAAGGTGCCCCAATTAGGGCAGATGTGTGTCTTCAAAGTGGCGCTCATCATGACATCATTATTGTACCTATCATTGTCAGGATCGATAAAAACATTGTATAGAAAGAGCCTACGTTATCTTAAGTCAATATACGAATAAGTATAGTTACTTAGATACCTCATTTAGAAGTAAAATTATCCGCAATAAACTTATTTCATGCCAAGATACTCATTGTCTTTTGTTTAAAATATAGTTCATATCATTTTATTAGATACCTCTCAAATGTTGCGAGCATCTATAAAATATACGAATAGTCCTAGGGCTAGGATAATGTGAAGTTTAGTTCATTCTAATAATATGATTAATTGATAACACTCCTATATCTATTTAAAAAAAGATACCCAAAATAATTTGTATACGAATAAAACTTTACGTTACGAGTTTGCAATGTTATAAACAATAAAATACACATAGAAATAGATTGATACGTTAAAGCGTTTTGCCAAAATTGCTATGCCAAATCTTGATTTCAAGTCAATGTTTTTTGTTCTTTAACAAAATTTGTTATTGATTACCACAGCAGTAGTGGTACATTTTCTTATATTCACAACATTATTTTGAGTACCGTCTTAAATTTAGTTGTAACATACTTGAACGAGCATTGTTGTAACTTAGTGTAGTACACAAAGTTACAGCAATGTTTTCATTAAATTATGTAGAGCAAATTCACTTAGTAAATTATAAGACAGACAGCAACATTTTAACGTGCTAAATGCAGCGTAGGTATTATAATTTGACCTGATTCCCGACCGGAGGCTCGGCGAGCATCCCACATCACCGCGACGTATTTCGGGCACAATAATGACGTCACGAGTCTGTATCCGCATCGCGAATTCACCACGTGTTAGCTCGGTCTAGTAAATTAGTGGGACGCTGGCCGCAGGAGTAACTGTGGCGGAGGAAATTACATCTGTAATCTGATTATTACAGAATTGCTGACAAGCACAACGCGGTGGAACGGGGCGATTCACATGCTCCGATTGTTTCTGTCGATATTGTTCATTTTACGGTTAATTTGAACTCATTTGAGGTTCGCGAAATCACGACTTATCTATTAACTTATCTTTTGACTAATATATCTTGACTGAACTTTTTTAAATTAACGCAATATTTAGCTGATTGCACACAGAAGAAACTTTCGACTTAAAAGTTTATCCAAATTGGGCCAAGTCGAGTCCCTACTCGAATACAAACATTTTTTCCCAAAGGCGACATACGGTCATGCAAAAGTTAGCGAACTCAAGAACTATTCATAAGTATTTCATGAGATCGATGATATAATAAAGTTTGCAGACTTGATTTATGAAGCAGACTGTTCAAAAAATATTAAGGCCTTTTTATTAGCGTGGTATTCATATGTACGATTAGTCGATGCTTCAACGGTAAACGAAAACATGGTGAGGATGCCTGCACATCTACGAAGAAATTCTAGGGTTGTATTAGTCGACCAACCCGCACTTGGCCAGCGATCACCCCAGTTTAGGGCAGGCCCGTGCCCCGTGCAGAGGGCACGTGTATGGGTTGATGGTGAATATTCTAGTACATGTGGTGGAAAGACATGAAGTATTATAAAAATTGACATTTTTAGATAGGTAGGTTTATCTTATATGTATTATGTGCACTAACTGTGTTACTATGAATAAGTCACCAAGTATTCACATACTCGCGCTTTGATATCCAAGACGCCATACGAGCAGTGATAAAGATTTATGGCTCAATAACACTTTGATTATTTCTCAGATTCAGGGAAGTTGAATTTTATGAGGCATACGGCTCCTTATTTAGGTAATAATGTCTTGCTATCATCCCACAGTGCTGTAAAAGTTGGGTCGATATCTGCCATGGCAGGGGAAGGGGTCGTCTTTTTGTTTTATGGCTTTCCATTGCATATCATTATTACTTCGGGATATAGGTAGGGAGTACATAGAGGTATTCGTTTTTTAATCGGCGCGTTATTGATAAAAGCTGCTATATTTTTTTGTTATCTATAAAATAAATTTGTTAAATATAAAATGGTTCTAGGGTTCCGTACCAAAAACGGGACCCTACTATTATTGGGACTACGCTGTCGGTGCGTCTATCCGTCTGTCATCAGGCTAAATATAAAGATCTGCGATAGCTAGACAGTTTCACAAATGGTTTATTTCTGTTGCCGCTATAGCAACTAAATCAAATAAAACTAATATTTTAGGGACTACAAACATGTTTTTTTACCGATATTGGTACGGAAACATTCGGACGCGAATCCGATTCGCATTTAGCCGTTTTTTTAATATATTTAATATGCTACTGAGTAGCATAATGTTCCAGTATGAAATTGAGACAGAGCTACATGCTCTATTGTTATGAATTTTGTCTCTAGATTTTAATGCGCTCCGAATATACTCAGCGTTAAATTCATAACCCACTTACGGCCACAGTCTAAGGCTCACTAGCAATTTACCGGAAATATATTACTCCAAGTTGTGGTGCACCAGTGTTTGATTATAAATGCAAAACAGTACATCTCATCTTGTTATTTCTGAACAGTATTAATTTAAATGTTAAAATGAATATACACAATACTTAATACAGGTACAAAGATAGATTACTTGTATGTTTTTAGTATTAAAAATCAAAATATAGTAAAATTATTTTCAAATGTGTGAATTTATTTTGAAATGGATATATATGTTACGGTCAATGTGAGCAATCGGTAATTATCTATAATCACCGGTAAATATAGATAATACCCGACACACATGGTAAATGTAGTGAAATATTCAAATTTACCGGTAATTATATAAAAATCCCGCTCGACTGTGGTAAATGTTGACATTGCTGACAAATATCACAAGTACTCTGCAATTCCAAATGTCACAAATCTCAAACCGGCAACAATTTATTGACGGGAAAGAATTTTAAGAGTTCCACTGAAATATAAGATAATATTTTTTTAAAAACCAAACATGAAGTTTGGTTTCTAGATACTTGACTGGTTTATTTTATAACTAGCTGTGCCCGTGACTTCGTTCGCGTGGACTACAGGATTTTAAATACAAAAGTTTTTTCCCAGTAACTACCGATCCCTTAGTAATTTTGCAATATCTCGTCGCAAGTAAGCTTTAAGTCTATTAGGGTACCTGCATGCCAATTTTCAATCCTCTATCTTACGCGGTTTAAATGTTTTCAGAAAAGTTATTTATAAATACATACTTAACTACATAATCACACCTAGACACGGAACAAACACCGATATTGATCACACAAATATTTGTCCCGAGTGGGAATCGAACCCACCGACTCTTGGAATCGCCAGGCTGGGTCACCAACAAAACCATTGTTTCACCGAGCCAGTCAAGTCGATTTTATTTTATTATTTACCACATTTACACAAAGGGTATGGTAATTTTATATAATTACCGGAAAATGTGATTAATTCGATAGTTTTCACCACCTTTACCACGAACACTAGTAATTATGCACAGTTACCGGTAATTATACATAATAACCACTCTATCCACTGTTACCGTAACATATACACAACAATACACATGCATTAAAAGTTACCAAGCCACTCGGCTTGGCCTCGGCATCCTCATGAATGGATGGACATGACAAAATTAGAACCTTACCCTTTATTGTCAGTACTACGTAATGATATAACCTTCAGTTTATTGCAAAATACGAATTATCTACGCCTAAATTCCATTATTCTTAACAGAAATATTTTTCAGTCTCCTATACTGACTAGATACTGAAGGAAACATCATTTTCAACTTTGTTGTTCTCATTGAAATGTTTAAAGTTTAGAATCCAAGTGTTTAATAACTCTTTTCAACAAGAAACAGCGCTAGTAGATTTCCGACCTTCCCTTAAGGCCGAATATAACCATAACAAGTCTTTGTTACATTTTCAATTAAAAGTTTAATTAAGCTCTATTCGTTGTTCGCTTTATGAAATAAATTGGCAACGAAACAACATAAAAAGTGCGCTGAAATTAATTACGTATTGCTACAAGTACCTATGTAAATAGGCTGTTGACTTGCATTATAATGGGAAGGAGTATGATTTTATTATTGGCTACAAGTGGCAAACTTGATAATGAAAGTGAATACTGGCCGGTCATAATAACTTTATAACATTTTTTTGTGAATGATACGAGTAAAGAGGAACATACAAAGGCATGCAATAACCGGGTTAAATTAAAATTTAATAGGCGCGTTCGAAATTCGCCGATAGTCTTTTCTTTTCTTTCTGTCTGGAATTCGTAGCAAGTGAAATAGCGCTTTTCGATTGTTTTATTTATTGTGCCAATAGCCTGTTCTTCTTTGCAGGTATCTTTTTATTTGGTGAAACTAGATTTAAATGGATATTGAGAGACTGCTAAAATAGATAGCGAGGGTTTTCGTAAAAGAAAAAACCGTCATTGCGTGCCAGTAAATTGTATTAGGGGCAGGTAATTATCGTTATATTTTTACTATTCTGGGTAGTGGGATTTTGGGGTAATAATTAAGTATGTTATGTCTCTCAATAAATTTGCTGTGCCCGACATGGTCCATGGTTGAGCCTTACTTTTTAAGCAACACCTTTTGTACATTATGGAGGAGCAATAAATATTTTGAGTTTGAGTTTATATGATAGATAATTTTTTAAGTGCAAGCGCATGATATTAACTTTACCCTAGCAAATTATTTACTTTAATTACTAACATATAATATTCATTTAAAATTTTCGCCAAAATTTTACACGCATCTAGAAAAGTGGCATCAACGGTCCTAAGCGGTACATTTATTTTGTCAAAGCGTTTGGAAAAATCGTTACAACTAGCAACGCATAGCGAATAAAAGGAGGTAAAATCAGTGAATACCTACCACTACTTCATCAACACTAAAAGTCCATGTATCGCCTATACCGACTTCACCCATCCGCTCGATTCCGCGGGAGAATCGAATGCATTCAACGAATCGAAAAGGCTTGTTGAAAATTTACGTATGCACAAAAATAGGTAACTACAGAGGCCCGAATAGAAGCAATCAATTCTTCGCAAACACCGACTGTCCTCATATTTGCATCCAAGTTTTAAATAAACAAAAATGTTGTAATTGCCAGTATTCCCATTTAAAAATACTGGCAAGTTATCTGAGCGTACGTAATATCGCCCAAAGCCAATCAACATTACGTTTGTTGACAAACAGACGGACGCTAAAATGTGTAATTGGACTTTTGGGTGCTCGATGATTCGTGGAATTTATTGAAATTCAGAAATTAAAGTATTTACAACGCAGTCTAGAATGGAACGGGTCATTTTGATTTGAAATAAATGAGATTGTGTTGTTGTTAAATTGGCAGATTAGACCTTCAAGAGGTTACTTAAGTGCAAAATATATCATTCAAATATATTGTTCGTAACTATTAAAAAAAAATGATGGTCTTTTTACACGATAATTGATTTGTTAAGATAGTCTGTAAATTATTTTTTACTTTTAAAATTACGAGTAGACTTGATATCAATACATAGTATAAAATTGTAAACAAAAAAAAAACCGCCTTCAAAAACACGACTCACTAAAAATTACAAAATAATATAATACGAACATTAATCTGGGTATGAATTTGATATGTTGTTGAAGGCGGTGCCAATTAAATTTTTGAGGAAAACTGCGTGAAATATAAACGGCACCGCCTTCAACAACATATCAAATTCATACCCAGATTAATGTTCGTATTATATTATTTTGTAATTTTTAGTGAGTCGTGTTTTTGAAGGCGGTTTTTTTTTTGTTTACAATTTTTTTTCATCCTTTTTAGTGTTAATTTTTTTTACACCCTATTAGTTAAGCTCACCTATAATTCTACTGATATTATAACCAGTAGTATCAATATGTACACAGATTTGAAAGAATAATCCCTTTACACCCAACTATTAAGGAGTTGACCTTCCATCATCAGCTCAGCATCATAACATTATGATTGCCAGAAGCAAATGCCAATATAACTTCAGAAAATATGTAAAACGCGGTACATGTGCCTATAAAATTTGAGGGTTGCCCTCGATTTCTCCTGGATCCCATCATCAGATCCTAGACTGGTCAACCTAATAGTTTAGCTCACCTGTAATGCTACTGATGTTATAACTAGTAGTCTTAATATGTATACAGTATTAAAATAATTATTCTTTTACTCATAACTATTAAGGAGTTGACCTTCCATCATCAGCTCAGCATCATAAAATTATGATGGCCAGAAGCAAATGCCAATATGACTTCAGATAATATGCAAAACGCGGTACATGTCCCTATAAAATTTGAAGGTTGCCCTCGATTTCTCCAGGATCCCATCATCAGATCCAAGACTGGTGAAAATGGGACCACCTCGGAAGTGAACTCTACCCAACCAAAAAAAAATTTTTGAAATCCGTCTATAATTGACGAAAATATCGGTGAACATACATAAAAAAAAAAAAATATATTATACATACAGACGAATTGAGAACCTCCTCCTTTTTTTGAAGTCGGTTAAAAACAAAGTCGCTTTCGCTGTATATCCGTATGTATGCTTAGATCTTTAAAACTACGCAACGGATTTTGATGCGGTTTTTTTTAATAGGTAGAGTGATTCTTAAGGAAGGTTTGTATGTAAAATTTACCCGAAGCGAAGCAAGGGCGGGTCACTAGTTATTTATAAACTCTTTTATTTACACATAAATTTTAAAGATTAATTCTGTACCACTTGGCCGTACACGAAGATCTTAAATTATATTGTAATTACATACATGTAGTAAGTAGAATTTTGTGCACGCTTGATTCTTAAAAAGAGATCGCATAGTTGGCATAACAGACACACAGTACGATTTAGGCACATTTTATTAGGTTTCATACGCTTAAAACAGCAATTAAGCCTTGTTAGTAGTTTATTACACGAGAAGAGCCACGCCAGGAATGGATCAGACGATAAATAGTACCCGGGGCAAGTATCTAATTTGAACCCCGTTGCGTTTTAACATTCAACCCCGAAGGGTCTACACGGTTCCCTATTTCTAAGACTTTGATGTCTGTCAGTCTGTCTGTCTGTACGCGACTAGCTAAAATAGTTAGCTAAAATAAATGGTTAGATAAAATAAATGGTTTGCTAAAATAAATGGTTAGCTAAAGTAAATGTTCAAGACTACCTAACTGACAGTCTACCTACACAATTGCCTGCAGAAGTCTAAGCGAAGCCCAGCATCAGAGTTGACAGATTACTTTGACAATGTGAAACAGTTTTTATCTGGGACCATTCGCTAATCCTCAGGGGGAGTCCAAGAGAGAGTTTACTCTAGGAAGCTCTCTTAAAAACAACACTTAGGTCATGTGCCTTATCTGCCCAACCCTGACTGCGGCCTTGTGATTTTGAATAGATAGATTTGAGTTATGGTACCCTTGATTTTGGCAATAGTCACATTCCTGCTTGCCCTTTATCGCAACTATACGCTTATGGCACTTGTAAGCTAATTCAAAAAATTATAAATAATTCAATTCAAACAAATATACAACTCAGCAAAAAATCTTCAAACCATCAACTTCGAAATAAAAATCAATTAAAATTATTAAGTCCGAGGACGCAATACGGAAAGAGCACGGTACTATTCGAGGGAGCACGGCTGTATAACGCTTTACCTAACAATATTAAAGAATGTGACACTGTACCTAAATTTAAAAATCTACCTAAAACACACGTCACTAAACTGTAAATAAAAAATGATTTTGTGTGGCCTTAGAGGCAAGACTTTATCATGCACTTAATTAAGAATTGTATTTTATATCTCATTGTAAATGAACTGTATGTTTGTATGAGAAATAAATTTCTTTAAACCGATATACGTCGCTCAAAGAGGCCACGGCCGGAATACTAGCACCCCAGCGCTTCTAGTTGTTAAAGCATATGCTGAGGCTGGGACCTCAAGTTAGTGAACCATGTTATGTTTTAGGTTTTTTTTTCTCTTTAATTTGTGGTTAATAATAAAATTTATTCCTATTCTTATTCCTATCCTTAGTTGCTGCCCTTGGATCCTGATTAGTCCGAATGTGATTTCAGCAAGATCACATGCCCTACGTGCCCCACCCTCACTTCAGCCCTGGACTTCAGAATAGCCACAGTGCCGTCGCAGACGCCATTACAATCGTAGTCCACAAAGCGACTCGTCGAACCAATTTAAATTTATTTCATGCTGCACCCCAGTCGTTAACTTGAGGGCGTGTTATATTCAGCGGCCATTAACATAATGTATGGTTATACGGTGTAGCTTTTTGTCGCGCCGACTCCTATACCACCCGGTTGAGAACTGCCTAATTGCTGATGATTAACGCACGATCTCTTGTTAACTGCTCCTGACTTAATATTCGACGGTAATGTATTTAGTGGAAGGTTTCCTTATCTGTAGACTTGCGTCTAATTTTAAACATTTCATGGCATTGTCTACTGTAAGAATACTGCCTATAGGGTAGAGATAACTATCTACCTCTGTTTTGTCTTCATGACAATACCATTTATTGTACGTTTGTTATATCATCTATGTATATGTTTGTGGTTTTTCGGTTTTAAGATCTTCTGGTGCGAATATTTATCACATTATAAAATTAATATTCAATCTAGGTATATCGAGGTCAGACTGCAGGCAGATTGAATCCACCAAATTATTATTTAGCTATGCTTTTCGTAAGTACCATACCACCAAGCCTTTCATATTCCATCATACAAATTCTGCATACCAAAAGGTACGTAACAAGTCTTCTTTGTTTATGTATATAATGTACTAAGTGATATTCAATTTGTGTACGGTCTAATCCTGTAGCTACGAGCGCAAGACAATATTGTCAACAGAATGTTACATTGTTCGTGTGATAACGGTGTATTGATACTATTGTCTCGATATTGCAAGCTAATGTCAATATATTGACTGGCTTGAACCGGGAATATGTTGTGTTTGTTTACATTTAGTCCTTATTTATCCGATATTCCAAAAGCTGTAACTAAACTAGTGCTAAAGTCTACTTTGATTAAGCCTTGTGCTTCTCTTAAGGTGAAAACATCGTGAAGAAACCTGCACCCTACCCAACTTGGAAGAAATTCTAAGGTTGTAAGAAGTCGACCAACCCGCACTTGGCCAGCGTGGTGGACAGAGGCCTGATCGCTTTTGATTAGGGCAGGCTCGGGCCCGTGGGTGAGGACATGTATGGGCTGACGATGATATTGTCAAATTGCATTTTTTCTTCTAACAATAAGTACAAAAATCAAAAGTGTACATTTTTGTAGGAAAATAAAATTTATATTTGTTTGCATTGTGAAAGCCATTTTTTTTTCTCTATTCTTTTAAAATCATAATTATGTATTTGATTTCATTCAAACATCATTGATAGGCTAATTTAAAGTACCCTTAATATTGGTTTATCCATAAATAAATAACATCGAAAATTCCGCATGTCGAAAATTCCAAAAAAGCTTCCCTTAAATAGATTACAATTCATCCAGACCACTGTCCGTTAGTTAAGAGACGTACAGAAAAATCTCAGCGAGTTCTTAATGCAGCAGCGACTGCAGATATCTAAAAACGAAGAGAAAAACGCGGTCGTCTCGCGTTCCAACCACGTCCGTCCCGTAGAATGCGGCGCCGAAGATTGCACCTGATTTGTTCCACACATTGAGAGTGAAAGGTGTACATTTTCTTGTAGGAAATGATGGAGATATTTTTCGAATTGATGTTAGAGTGGTGTGAGGATAAGCTTTGTTGTCGCGAAAGAAAAACACGTTATTGGCACTTTGGTGGTGATATTTTACCAATTTACATCAAACCCGCGTTTGAACGAAATTCTGAGACATTTGGAGTAACAATGAAGTAATTAGACGTGGATGAAGTAACCATCTGGTAACTTATCTAAAAGAGAGAAAACTAGATGCGAACCAGCAACTAACAAATTACAGTGTTCCTTATTCTTCTAAAACCCATGCACCATTATCAGCCTATAACTCGGTCCACTGTTGTACATTTAGGCAAGTGGTCGCCACTCCTGTCCTAATCTATACATACTTACAAAGAAAACATTTAACCTTGTGATAGTGGGAGTTAGGTTATTGCTTATTCAGATAGAATATTCCTCAAAGCAAAGTCTGAAGTCGAAAGAAGAAAATTGCTTTCAATACTCCATTATTCGGTTAATGTATCAGAATATTTTGTACAATAAATGAACGCTGAAGGTTAATATACAACTTTTATTCTCTTTAATAACAAAAACTTTGTGATTGGTCGATTTCATCAAATGAGCTGAACCAAATCCACCACTGATAAAAATATAAATTTTAAAGCGAAATTCTCCTACAAAATTTCTCATACATCTTGCTCAGCTCACCTAACCTTCGGAAGCAAACATGTTCAATCTTTCTAAAAATATTTCAATATTACGTATTCATGGAGGGGACGTTATAGTGAAAAGATTCCGTCCACTATTTACTCGTAGAATGTGATAAAGCTTTCAAATTGAATTTTAGTACAAAGAGAGCTGACAGAATGAGCGATGGCGCTGGAGTAGCTATGGCATTGTACGGGATCGCGGTTACTCCCACCCGTGATGCAATGCACCCAATACCCAACCATCCTTCTTTATATAGTATTTCAAAGAATTTCAAAAATTGGCAACGAACAGTTTTCAAATCTTGAGATTAGCGTCCAGTCCTTAAAATTATTTGTTAAATTATTTCTTCTTTAGCGATTTTTCTTTGAAAAACGATTTAAAAAAATCATCTACTAGGAGATGAACCGGTAATGGGGGTCGTGTTTAATCATACACCGTTGAAATGTGTGTGTGACTTCACTTTGAAAAATAGCGTCGTTAACGTTAAAGAATAACTTTGAACAGGTAACGACAGACAATTGCCTTATTGCACATTCCCGTTAATTGAATGGCACTTTCATCATCTTCACTCCAGCTTGAAACGGAGATTTTTTATCAGATGAACCCAAGAGTTGAACCTTAATAGAACAGAACAATTGGTTGGTGCGGTCGTATGCATAATTTTCATGTAATTTTTATCCTCTGTACATATTTTCCCACAGTTTGCTCTGCAGACGATACCAAAATGGAGGAAATAAATCCAACAACAGTCATAATCGAGTTTACAGCCACTGACCCAAGTTTACCTACCCAATTAAGTAAACACAATACCAATTACACTTCAACGTTTACTTAGCTTGCTCCATTACCAAATTAATAAACATCAGGGAGACGTTTCTGGAAAGCGCTTACAGGGAAAAAATTAAGCACCTTAGCGGCGAATGGGTCAACAAAGATAATTCCCGCAATAAATTGGAGGACGGTGGTTAATTACAGGTTCCTGGAGACCACAGATAGAGGAATCAGGGAGAGGTGCATGAGATAAGCGCGTAATATAGACTTTAAAAGAAATTAGCGCTCCGCTCATTAGCTGCAAAGTTTTCTTGCCGGGGTTTTGTCGGCGGCGTCTGAGGGTTTTATTTTTGATGTCTGCTTGAAATTGATGTCGTCTACGTTGAGAAGGGTGATGCACTTGAAGTCTACTTTTAAACTGATGACAATGAAAATACCTACGTTTGTCTAAAAAAAGATTTTAATCATAATAACGTGCCCATTAATAAATCGAAATATTTACTGCAAGTAAATGACGTAAGTTCCATTATTAAAATCATTAAAATAAGCAGCCAAATGTATCGAAAAATTGGATTAAAATTCATTCAATTAAGAATTTCCTTACTGAAAATGAGACGCAACCTGTATAGGTACTACTTTATCAAATCAATACAATATTAATGCAATTTAAAAACATCGACGCTTTTCATTGCAAGGAAAAGCGGCATATGCTGTAGAAATGGACGTTTTATTCACAACACAATTCGAACAAATAAAAGTGTATATGGCACCGGTTTTTTGAGTGTGAAACTGAAAGCCTGTTTTAACCATTTTAATAACAGGGAATAAAAGTACTGTGTACCAAAACAAAGACTATGTGACGAAGATTCTTATACATAAAATGCTTTGTTAAATGTGATTCAAGAATCATAAATTGAATTTCCTGTTATTATTAATTACATTGATAGAACTTATTTCATCATCATCTGCCCATATACGTCCCCACTGCTGGGGCACGGGCCTACACCTTACCCTCAACCAGGGCGATAAGGCCTTAGTCGACCACGCTGGCCAAGTGCGGGTTGGTCGACTACATAACCTAAGAATTTCTTCGTCGGTGTGCAGAATTCCTCACGAAGTTTTCCTTCGCCGTTAAAGCGTCGAATGATGGTACATATGAATTACGAAAAACACATTGGTACCTGGCGGGGTTTGAACAGGCGACCTTTCGCATGGCAATCAACGACCGTAACCAATAGGCCATCGACGCTTTTTATGATCGATGAACTTATTTGCATTTGTCAAATTATGATAAGTAAAGTTTGCTATTGCAATTTGTTGAATGTTTATAAATAAATACTTAATCACTTGTGTTGCCTTTGACATTTGATTTATTTTTGGAACTCCTTCCAGATGTAAAGGTTTTTGATATATATTATTTGGTAGTTCTGTACGGTTTTGATCATGGTAGAAAAAGTTTTAGTGGCACACTGTGCCATACTATAGACATTTTGCATAAAAATATGTTTGAGTAAAAATATATATCTCTGATGGCTTAGAAAATGTACGAGTATTGGATGGTGCCACTGTCTCATGCATCATTGTACCTGACAACCAGAAATTAATGTTGTTTGAAAAATAGTGACCTAATGTGTGAAATTAACGAATTTAGACTTTCTCGTTTCATTACATCAAAAAGTTATGGACTGGTTTGCACCAGCCCGGAGTCGGTCAATATACTTACTGCTATGTATTTGATACTCTTTTTATCGCGTGTAGGCCCTTTATTTATAGTTTTTAATGTGTGTAACACTTAAACGTTCGTTAACACACCATTTTAAGTCCCTCGTGAGAAACAAAAGACTTCCGACGCGCTACCATGTGATGTTCCGTCAAAATATACTCCATCCACCTGTTTTTGACATTGAAGTTAAATGGGCTACTCGCAGCGCGGCGGTCCCATTCGGCATCTGCAGCACTGCGCCGCCATTCGGCCGCTAATGCAGCGTGCATTTTTAATTCATGTCAAGAGTCCCAAGGCGACCGCATCGCAGCTAAGTGCAGCCGCCATGTTGTAGCCGCCGGGTTACTGAACATGACATGGAAATGGAACGAATTGGCTATTTGCGTGCTGATTTTTGACTTTTGACTTTGTTATTGTTTGGTGGGTTTTGCAGTCACTCTCTCACAGGTGAGATAGTGACTGCAAAAGCCACCAAACTCTGCAGGTAGTTGTACGTCTATCTCAATTAAGAAAGAAAAATATTTATTTGGTACAGCTGTACGTACAGGTGTAAAAAAATTTTTTTCAGATACAAGTGAGGTCTCTGAATGAGACTGGCGAAGACCGAAGTGCATGGCGTTCTACGAAGGAGGCATATCCCCTGCTCCAGAATATAATAAAAGGCTGATGATGATGATGAAGTGAGGAGGAATGCCCCCTGTAATGCAATTACACACTTGCTGGACAGTAGTAAATTACCTATATTGCTTCTAGGACTATCTCTACAAAAATTATATTTTATTCGTGTGCCGCTCAGAAATAACGACATAGTACTCAGAGTTATTTTATGATATTGATGGTTAATAGTCCTTGTCAGTTTCAGTTCAGTCATGTAAGTATTTCCTTTAATTTGGACAATGTTATCATTCACTCTTAATGTAAGATTTTAAACTTTCGCGTTCCATTACACTGAAATAAGTCTTTATGGGTCTTCACGCGATATTAGGAGTAGCAAAATTACATAGCTACTTACTGCCCGACGTTTCGACTGGGTTACACCAATCGTGGTCGCGAGCGAACTGGCGCCGCCCGTCTTCGTCTGCCATAGCGGTTGTGAATTTCTTGATCCACCCCCGAACGTCGGGCAGTAAGTAGCTATGTAATTTTGCTACTCCTAATATCGCGTGAAGACCCATAAAGACTTATTTCAGATTCACTCTTAATGTTAAAAACTAAAAATGTAACAATATAGCTAACACAATAACTATGCGAACAAAGTTGTATCCGCCCAAAATGTCAATGTTATTCATTTTAACTGTCGAAAAAAATGTATCACCTTCCCACGTTGTACATAGCTCTGACAAAAAACGTATAAAAGAATTATTGCTGCACAGTATCCGTCCAGTTAAAAGAATATCTCTTTTGGAACAGTAGTCGACCAGTTTATCCGTTTCAAAAATTATTTCAACATAGATTTTCCTGCAGTACGTTTTACGTTACAACTAAATTCACGTCCACTCGATTTTATATATTTTTCACGTGCGCACTGCCTTAAAAAATATCGTCTATAAAAGACAGTGGGATGGTTGAGAGTGTACGATGAGTGTAGAGTGTTTGGTGCGGAATTTTTAAAACCTTTTGCTACAATGATATCCGGAAGTTTTGAAAATCTGTTGTTTCTTTTGTTGTCACGTGTTTTGGTAATGTGATTTTTTTATCGCTATGTGAAAGCAAATCTGTCAGTCTTAATTGTTCAAACGATTTTATTTTTTGCTACGGAGATATGATAGGATATAAGCTACTTTTTCAGTTTAAATAACTTTATTTACTTTATTGACTGGCTCGGTGGAACAGTGGCTAGTGACTCAGGTTCATAACCTACGGTTCCAAGAGTCGTCGGTTCGATTCCCACTCGGGACAAATATTTGTGTGATGAACATCGGTGTTTGTTCCGTGTCTGGGTGTATTATTAAATATATTTAAGTTTATTTGTGTATCCACTGTTGATTCTGATATCCGTAACACAAGTGCATAAGCTAACTAACCACGGGATCAGATCAATGTATGTGATGTTGTGCAATATTTTTATTTATTAGATTTATTTATTATTTACTGATAAATGTACAAAATGTCTCTTACATGAGTACATACATAAAAACCGAATTCAAATCATACACACACAGCACAGTTACTTACCAGAGGGCCACGGTGTAAACAGCATAATGTAGAGCAGAGGTCCAATTGATCCTTTTAAATTTGTATGTTGGGACTGGCAACACTAACAGAGAGCAATATTTACTCGGTAATCGACTTATGCAGACGTAGCGGAAGGCAGAAGCTAGTAAGTGACAATTTGGTTCAATGTGTGTATGCGGTTTGTAAACACAGCAAGTTTCCAGACATAACAAGTATGTTCGACTCGAAACTGCTGCAGCATAGTATTTATTGTTTTAATTCTTGAACACAGTCTGTTTCATTATGACCGCGTGCTTCGCTAGAAGGGAACCGTACAGAATGCTCGCAACTTGCAATGCCTTAACTTTTATTACGCCTTGCTAACTACTGTCTCCAAATTGAACATTCTTTTCGCCGAGACAGCGTTTTATTGAAATATTACCTCGTTTTATTAATTTTAAGTATGCTTTGTAAAATTGTTGGTTACTTTTGTTGTTTATTAGTTACTTTATTGCTCAATATGTACTCGGCATATTAGCTTTGTTTAGTGAGTGGAGCCCATAGAGGCTGTCCGACGGCGGTGTTGTGAGTGATGGCTATGCCAGGTACCATGACACCGTCAATAGGCGATGAGGTACACCCCGGCGTTTTAGTCGGTTTACCCCCTGGTCATCGCAGTCCGCCCAGGAGTCGCGCCTGGCATTTACCATCTCTTCGCCAGTCGCTGGGGAGTCCGACACACCACCCGGAGAGAACCCCCTCTCAGGGTGAAGGTGCGGAATGCATTTCACCGGGTAAAAAAAAAGGGTAGAGATTCAGGGCAATAGAGTATAATAGTTATATTTTGACTTGCTCGTTCTTGTTTTGAATCTTGCTCCCAAAGTACAAGGATCTTCACTGCTAGGGACAATTATTCCCATAAGATTTGACTTCCGGGTACCATTTGACTTAATAATATGAAATTGGACTAAACGCGTTATTGATGGCGGCTTCAGACCCCATCTAAAAGTGGTCTCTACCTATTTTGTAACCTAATAACACGCTAAGACCTATGAGTGCATAAGAAATTTTATTTAGAAATATCAACATACATACTGACTCAGTGGATCATTGGTTAGTGTCCCTGGCTACGGTTCCAAGAGTCATGGGTTCAATTCCCACCCGGGACAATCATGTGTGCTGAACCAAATTTGTGTTTGTTCCGTCGGTGTGAACATGTATTTATAAATATTCACATGGTATTCATAATGGTACCAGCTCTCCTTAGTTTGGGGTCAGAAGACAAAAGCATTTGTTAACATTATTCTTGTAAATAAATTAAATAGAACATTTTTGTGTTTATTTAGTATCATTTTTTACCACTGCAGGGCACTGTTGGATGTTGGCACTGCTAATAATTTACTACACTACTGTGAATCAGTGCGTCAGGTTTTTTGGTCGATATTTTTGTATTCTCTATGTACCTAAGTCTGCATATTGAAATGCTCAAACAGTTACAATTCACATCAAAAATATAATAAAATAAAACCTAGACACCGCCTGTGTAACAAACTGCCATCAACATTAATCATTGCTGCGTCAACAGAGTTTTCCGCGAATTTCGACATGACATTCCAGTTCAAAATTATTGCTGTCCAAAACATTTTCCGCCCGATTCAGGCATGGCCGTCCGCGATTGCGTTTTGTTTTGAGTTTCTGCCGTTTAGAATTCGAACAACGTAGATTTAAATCGATATTTCTATTCAATCAGATCATTTATCTGTGAAACAAAATATTACTTCGGTATTTTTCTTATTATGGTGGTTAATGTGGTTATAAGAATTATTATGATTGATGAGTTTGAATTTTCTTTTTTTTTATGTTGTCGAGATTACGAAATATGTTTCAACCATTTTGGATCCTAAAAACAAAGAAATACTACAACTCCTCCTTGTAGGATTGTCAAAGGTGATATTTTTAATCACTATTTTTAAATACTGTTTATTTGTAAATGATTTTATCTTTACATTGTGTGGATTCAATCATCGTCATCATCAGCCCATAAAAGTCCCCACTGCTGGGGCACGGGCATACCCTAAACTAATTTCAATATTATAACTCAACATATTTTTTTTTACGGTAAAAGAATATAAACTGCCTGATATTTTCAATGACACCGATAAAACAAAAACAATGCAATATTACCTAAAATTGTACGCACACATGCTCGGTAAATCATATTTTATATCTCGTGTCCATTTAACCAATACAATGGTTGATCTGTGGATTTGTTTGCGTGTCGAGTCCGACACAAGCAGACCGCCGGGGAGCGTGTACGATTCCTTACAATAGTCTTACACGAAGATACTGAACGAATAGAAGTAACATAAGGTATAGCAAACAATATGGATCATTGTACTTCGACGTTGCATCCTCGAGATTTATGATAACACTTGTAGTCCACTCTTCAATGTATTAGGCATCGAACACTATTTTAGAATACTGAAAAAATAAACTATTAAAAAGACATAAGTCATCCTCATTTTACCGCTCACCTGTGACATTGACGTCTTGTGTCATTCGCTTTTCGTGTTGGGCATCGATTTATGTTTATCCATGTAATTTATTGTTTAAAGTGAGTAATTAAGCAGTAATAAACAGTGTAAGTGTAAATTATGAGAAAGGGAAACGTAAGTAAGGATTTCGAGCATTTTAATCACAAAAAATCTCGAAAGAAAGTTACTTAAACAACAAACATCCAGTGATTCCGGTAAGTGCTTTACATTGATTAAATTTATCACTTCCAAAGGTTTTACACGCTCAATGCGGTGTGGATAATAATAGTGCAGTAAGCGTAATTATAAATAACAATAAATTACTATATAAAATAAACATAACTTATGACTATGACACCTAAAAAGTAGGGTTATGGATGTTTTGTTTTACATAAACAATTTCCCCCTATATTAACTAAAACGTAACTTAATTTGGAATATTTATTCTGTTTAGCCTTTTGGCACAGCACATTATAGTACCATGATAGGATTATGGTCCATACTGAGAACAATTAATCAAAGCAAAATCATTTATTGCTAGTCACATAAAGGATAAATATATAAAAATAACATTTTAGCTTTATAAACATTATAAACCAACTTAAAATTTAAGTAAAATAGAACATTATTATAACAATTAAAATTACTGATCATTAAACAATTATTGTAGTGAGTCATATGACTTGTTTATAAGTTATTCTTTTAATCCTGCAACGGACTGAACCTGTTGAAAATTTTCATTGGGTTTGAACCTTATGTCAAAAGAATAAAGTTCAGAATTTGGTGGGAATATTTAGCTATGGCTAAAGTTTAATCTGTGTTTTAGTATTGTAATATGTAGTACCGTGACGTACTCTGTATTAAATACACATTATGTTATACTGTGACGGTTCTTTTTTTTTTACACCTTGGGTTACATTACATATTGTACTAACGTGGGACCGGGAATTGTCAAGATGTTCCTTGGTACACATCTGTTTATTGACTGTATTAAATCATGGGCTGGTATAGACTAAGCTACATACCACAATATGAAGTGAAGTGCTATATTCACTTCAATATATTTAGTTATGGGCCCCTAATCCGTTGAACAATATAACTAAGATAAGTGAAAGAATTACACTTAAAAATTGATATCCCATGTTCACCACAGATAGTGTAACTTTCTAACGATGGAAGTTTTCTGAGATCCTTCAAGTGGTTTCAGAGCCTCTTCTATGAAACAATCAAACAATGAAATATTTATTCTTAATAGTATTGGTATAGATGATTAAATTAGACCTTTAGCTCCGATTGGTGACCACCTCAATCGCTCCTTCTCAAATTAACTTTGCGAAATAATAGGCAGTTTTGTTTTCACCACAAACTATAGATACTTATCGTGAGATATTATTGTTTACTTGTAAAAACCATTTTACACACGACAAGATTTACCATTAGTCGTCGTTATAAAAATAAAACACTTTAACGGTGATACAAATACTTAAGTTTTTTGAGCTATCAGTTTGTGACATGCTTTGATTTCAGCAGCAAACAGATAGGGTCTTCGGATAAAAATCTTAAGGAAAACTGCGAATTGGACAGGCGATTCGTAGGTGGTTAACAGATTTTATTAAAGATTATTTGAAATAAAAATCATGATGCTATTGCACAGGCTGTTCACAGTAGTCGATTATGTGCATGATAATTAAAATATAGAATTATTAGGTACCCATATAATTTATGAAGACTGATTGAAACTAATAAGTTAAAACACTTAAGTTTCCATTTAAAGATGTGTTTTGCAACTTGTAGGTACTCTGAACATCTACAAGTGTTATCATAAATCTCGAGGATGCAACGTCGAAGTACAATTGATGGTTAAACAAACTTACCTAAAGTGAAGTTTGACCGTAATTGTACGAGACGTTGCATCCGAAGAGATTTATGATAAGTTCCCACCCTCCCTTAATAGCCCTTTTATAAGTATCATTATTGCAAAACTAGCTCTAAAACGAATGACACAAGACGTCAATGTCACAGGTGAGCGGTAAAATGAGGATGACTTATGTCTTTTTAATAGTTTATTTTTTCAGTATTCTAAAATAGTGTTCGATGCCTAATACATTGAAGAGTGGACTACAAGTGTTATCATAAATCTCTTCGGATGCAACGTCTCGTACAATTACGGTCAAACTTCACTTTAGGTAAGTTTGTTTAACCATCAATTATGCACACTAAATCGCGTTTCGGACGAATTTAATTTATGAATATTTTATGATTTAACGTCTCTTAATTATATAGAAATCACTAGGATATATTAATACGCTGTACCTACATAATAATTAATGAGAAGGAATTTTGTCCTAATGTCCTAGACGGGGAATTTTGTTTGTTCTTTTGGAATCTACCAGCCAAGAAGCTAGAAGTAGGCTGCTAGCTTCCAGAGTTTTAAACTAAAAGATATTTTTGGAAACTGAAGAAGTGTCAGAAAAAATTATAAATTCCAATCTATAATTTTTGTTATTTTGAATTGGTGTTTTACGAATCATCGATGTTCCAAGCTACTACAAACCTTATTATATTCCACTGCCTAGAGCCGTAACAATAAACCGGTTGAACACCTAATCCCCACTGAAATAAGTCTTTATGGGTCTTCACGCGATATTAGGAGTAGCAAAATTACATAGCTACTTACTGCCCGACGTTTCGACTGGGTTACACCAATCGTGGTCGCGAGCGAACTGGCGCCGCCCATCTTCGTCTGCCATAGCGGTTGTGAATTTCTTGATCGGTTGAGCGGTTCGGGGGTGGATCAAGAAATTCACAACCGCTATGGCAGACGAAGACGGGCGGCGCCAGTTCGCTCGCGACCACGATTGGTGTAACCCAGTCGAAACGTCGGGCAGTAAGTAGCTATGTAATTTTGCTACTCCTAATATCGCGTGAAGACCCATAAAGACTTATTTCAGTGTAATGGAACGCGAAAGTTTAAAATCTTACACCTAATCCCCATCCAGATCCCTACATCGGTGTATGTGAGCATCGCGTCCGGTAATTGATGACACGCAATAATTCATCGTTTGTGTGGAGTCTCACGCTCGGGTACTGGGCGATACCTCGATGGACCGAAGACGTCTGCTGTGTACCGATCTGTAGTCTCGGGGAGCGGGCAATATGCGGTACAAATGCGTTGCACCTGCTGAACGTAGTGTCGGTGACAGTACGATGTAAGGAAATGTATACGTGCACATATTTCTTCACATAGACAGGTAGATCTTAGTGTATTATTGCTCTACACTGTGAATAAAACATTTGATGGGTTATATTATATTTGTTGCTTATAAAAATAACAATTTAAAGAGTTGCCGTGTTAATAATATCTTGAAAGTAGGTATGTAGTACTCTGGCACGATTGTGCAATAAATACATGAATTCTACAATCTTGACGTTCTTATTACGTTATATGCAGTAGCAGTAGCAGTTTGAACCACTTTTGCATGTACAAAATTGGTTTAGGGACAACGACTTTAGATTAGTGTTATATCTGAGTTTAATCTTAATAATTTTATTTTATCATTATCAGACTCAAGAGTCTGAGTTCTTTAGAGTCTCAAGGTCGGTGTATGCGGTGATAGATACCTCGTGTAGTCCAGAAGAATTCTGCTCTATGTTCCAATCTGTAGTCAAGTAGAGCGGGTAATATGTGGTACGAAATTCTTTGCACCTGCCGAGTGTCGATGACAGTACATTGAACACGTAAGGAAATGTATGTTTGCACATATTTCTTTACGTGGTACATTCTTACTAGGACATTTGAAAGTAAAGTCAATGCATGAACAGATAGCAATAGCGCCTTGGTCAAAAAAAAGGTTGAATCAAATCGAAAATAGTAATAATACCGACCGAATAGTCAATACGCCAATATTAATTAAATACTCTATAGACCTACACTTATATGTATTCATATTGTTGATATATATTACTGCATTGGAACCTGACTTTATTTGATTGCTTTTTTTAAATAGTTTAGTTTCTTCATAACGGGCCAATAATAGTAGGTACCTATATTATATTTTTGGGGTTCCGTATCCGTAGTAAAAAAGCTTCTGTTTCTATGTCCTATTACCTACTAAGACTATGGTCCAAGAGCTGGCTGCAAAAATACGGGCCGATCAGTTAACAGAATGAAATGTTTTTTAAAAGTTATAAGTATCTAGAATGAGAAATATCATTGTGTGCCTGGGCGGAACTTGCGCATAAGTTTTATATGCACTTGTCTTTGGAGGTTTTTTCGTACAATAACTGTACCAATGAAGTAACACTTTCAAATTATTTTCAAAAGCTAGTTTTCAAAAAATAAAATAGTTATTTTTTTGTGTGCCTCATTAAATCCTGTTCCCATGCCTTGGCACACTAAATTAAATAATAGTTTTTTTATTTATTTGTGTACCTATCGTGTAACAACTTCAAACTAGTACCAAAGTAGTAGTAGTAAGTTTAAACATTTCTTTTTTAAAAAAAAATGTGTGCCACCAAATAATTTGAAAGTGTTACTCCATTGGTACAGTTATTGTACGAAAAAAGCTCCAGAGACAAGTGCATAATAAAACTTATGCACAAGTTCCGCCCAGGCACACAATGATATTTGTCATTCTAGATATAAGTACTAACTTTTAAAAAACATTACATTCTGTTAACTGATTAGCCCGTATTTTTGCAGCCAGCTCTCGCTCCACTAAGGCGCCACTATCTATCTGTAATGAAACTATTACTACACTAAAACTCGCGGATTCTTCTCGCACTCGTCCGGTTGTTTGTACTACAATTTATGCGCATACGTGTGTGCATATTGTTTTATAATTAATGACATCTACCTACCTCATAATGTGTGTAGAGTCTCACGCCACACATCGGAGGGGCGGGATGATGCATTATCACAAATCCCGTGCAAACGCCACACTCAATCATCTTTGCGGTTCTTGATTTCTGTTTCATATACGTACACAATGTAAATGTAAATTAATGTTTGTAACTACTTAACATATAGGAAGGAAGAGCTATAAGAACGTGTATTTTATCTAATGTTTCCATTATATCATACATATTAATGTTATAGTGTTTTTATTTTGCTATTAGACAGAATAGTTCGAACACAATGGAAGATAGCCTGTAACGATTGTTTTGGTAATTTCACGTAAGCATATTATTATAGATGTTTTAATCTATCTAGTCTATCTATTGTTATTGATGAGTTGCTCTGTAAGGGATATTAAATACATTTATAAACAAATTAAGGTTTAAATAATGTAATTTGAACAAAGTGACAACAATCTCTAAGGAGGAGTGTAAACAATAAAAATTAATGTACAGAGCTAAGCTACGAACTAAACAGACTTATCAAAAATGTTGGATCAGCCATCATGAGTTACCACCGCTTTAATTTGCCAAATAACACATTACCACCACCTAATATGCTGTTGCTGGCATTTAAATGAACATAGTGTATGCTAAGCCTCGCGATGCTATCACTCACTAGCAGGCATAAACTGGGCTAAATGTGTAGCTGTCACCATTACACTGTGCAGCCGAACTAGGTCACATACAGCGAGAAGACAAATTATGTGATTGTTATTAGGTGTGGTAAGTACAAATTGGCGGTGGCGTTACGCCTGCGGCTTTACCAAACAATAACGTATAAGCTTAAACTTTGATGCAGAAAATGTAATCGCATACTTAGACCGGCTATAGAGCGTTGGAGTTATAAGAAAACACAATGTTAAATGTGTTGGTCTTTTATCTGAATATTTTCTGTTAAAATAAAAATTCCTTTATTATAAAGCCATTTTACATGCTAAGTGCATGCAAATGCAAATCGTCGCTACAGTAAAGTAACTAACTAATAGATTAGTGATTCTACCACCGGTTCGAAACGCTGATTTTAAAGAGAAAACTCCGGCAAGAAACTCGACAGTTACTCTTTTTACCCGATTATCACATGACATTGTTGATAATTAGCTCAGTCATACAGTTTGTGTGTGTCACAGTAGAAAAGAGAAAAAGAAAAGAAGCTTATACTACATTAACTATTTAATAAAAATAAAGGCAAGTTTAGACAGTCCAGGTCGCAAAAGTAGCAATGACTATAATTATAAAAGATATAATATAAATCGCCTGTTCAAACCCCGCCGCGTACCAGTGTTATTTTTCAAATTTGAAATTCATATGTACCATCATTCGACGCTTTAACGGTGAAGGAAAACATCGTGAGGAAACCTGCACACCTATACAAATTCTAAGATTGTGTACTCGACCAACCCGAACTTGGCAAGCGTGGTTGACTAAGGCCTGATAGCCCTAGGCCCTCCTTTATTTAGGGGGGAAAGCCATCCGCTCCCCCGCAAGTCCGGTGATGATGACAAGGCTACTCCTAGCCATTATTGTATGTCAGTTTGAAAAAAAAAGCCCTAGTTTAGGGTTGGCCCGTGTTCCAACAGTGGGTATATATATGAGCTGATGATGATAAATAATACAACCAATAACTGATATTAACAATCCTGATTTGAACGTTGTGCTTTATTGTACACCATGTAAAATTACTTATCGGATTCGATGTATCCAATTAACAGTTTCCTATTATTTCACCGCGTGTCCCGATCGTCACAAAGCTTATTATTTGAAATATGCTCAGTGATCACATTCAATATGCATCAATCATGGAGTCCTGGTAATCGTATTAATTGTGAAATTAACAATGGCCTTTAACATTTTGTTGTTACATTTATTATGAAGTTATTTTGTGGTGTGCTGTCTGCGTTGTTGCATGCGAGTACTTGTTTGTATGTTATCCTTTTGTGTTTGGTTTCAATCAAATCGAATCGAATTTCGATATTCCGTAACTGTCAAAGGATGAATACAGAAAATACAAACAAATGTTTGAAACGTATGATTTTGAAACAAATGTTTGAAAATTGACGACTGAATACTTATGTACTATTTAGAGCGCTGGTTGGTTTCGAGATTTAAATAAATAAATAATTGATGTTGATGTTTATTTCCAAAAAAATTGAGACCATCATGGGCACTGCTACCTGACCCCAAACTAAGCAGAGCTTATTCAATGGTGGTCAGACTCTGGTATATCAGTGTCTACATAGATATTTATAAAAACCAACTTAAACACATATTTACACCCAGACACAAAACAAACACAAAGGTTCATCACATGAATCCCGGGTGGGGATTGAACCTAAGACTCTTGGACCCGTAGGAAGGCAGGGTCGCTGATCACTGTTCCACCGAGTTAGTCAGAGAGTGTAAATGTCTAGCTTTAATCAAAAATGATCAATGACCAACAAACTTATTAGCAGAAAGGGTGCGTGTTTATGTATTAAGTCATAATAATGTTTTAAACATGGCTGCCAAGCGCAAAGAAGATTAGTTACAGCTCTGGGGGCGTATTACGACCTCCTAATTCCAGCCAGTTTAAGAATAGGCAACGGAAAACTGACTTCGTGGTTCTGGTACACTTAGTTTATTTATTTGACAAACCAACATCTGTTTACATCATTCAAGATTATAGATTCAATATTATTATGTTATAGTTATGCGCTATGTTTGTGGAATTCTCCTCCATCATCTATGTAAATGTTAAAAAGAAGTGTAGTAATAACAGCGCTTTATAATATAACTACCGATACCTATTTTCAGACTGACTAGAATTATGAGTTCGTAATTCGTCCGCAGGTCATCTAGGTGTTGATGTACGAGTATGTATCGTCCATTAAACATTAACATTATTAACTGACTCTATAACTCATTTCTCCAACAAGTTGCTACACATAATCTGTGCCACAATTATAATCCATTGTCTAAATAAAAGCCAACGGAATCTGTTTCAGAATTAATTCCTTCATGTTAATCATATCTTTGGGCTGCGGGTGGTCGGCCGTTTCATATTGTACGTAATTAATTTGACTCTCGTGAGTGGTATATCGTTTGCTTCGAAAATAAACGACATTGCACGCCATGTGGACATAATTTCGACTGAAATAATGTGACTAAACGTCGAGCTTCACATTACGTAACGTACGACTCTTTGTTTGATATTTACCGCGATATCGCACTGTTTTAATTTAATTAAAATAAACGCTGTCAAAACTTTGTTGTTCGTAATCAGATATTTCGCTCGTTGTTGGATAGTGGACTGAAAATTAAAACATGAGCGATTGGTATCGATAACGATGATTTGTTTATTGGTATACAATAATGTTATTCTGGATGCTATGAACCTTTGGATAAGGTGAAAAGATCGATTAAAGACATTCTATTCTGGAAGATACAAAAGTTTTTTTTCGTAATATCCGCCTGAAATGTCATAAGGTGTGATGTTAATGGGACAAAATAATATAGAGGTAGAGTCAATTAACTTCTTAATTTCTTTAAAATATCTAATATCGTTTTTTGTGTAGTAGATTGATTTGTATATGTAGATATTTTAGAGACCTATTCTATTCAACTATTACTATTCGACCCCTTTCCTTCTATCTACAAAGTCCTACTGGAGCTATCTGTGAATCAAATGTAAAAAAAAGGTTACCCCTCTAATCCAAGCATACGGTTGTTGGTCCATGAATGCATAAACGCATCATTTCATGTTTCTGCAAAGACCATTTCACAGCTGGGCTTACGTGTGCGAAATAAATGAGTCTACATTCGTTTAAGCGTAGAGACTTGCCTAGTTGAGCCACGATTGCAAAATAGTTCATTTCTGCGTAACGATAAAGATGATTTTACCTTGCCAGTTTGAGTCTTTGCTATTTTGAACGATGAATGGTATAAATAAATTTACTTTCATTCAGCTGAAATGACGCGTTAGCAAGGCGTGTGGCCGCCCGCCCAAGTGTTTAAGAACTAAAATCTTTGTATTTTAAGAAGATATTATGTAAATAGTTCATTAATAAGTATTTGTTGGCTCCCATGTACACTTTGATTATATGGGAGCCTAGTATAATTTATATTGATTGATATTCGTCTACATTGGCATCCTTAATTCACGTCCCTTCTACCTCTACAACCAGCCAACCCAACGCGTTGGGTAATGGTTTCATCTGACGACTACAAAACAAAATTGAAGAGATATTTTTCCCGACTTAAACACGACGACGAGATCATAAAGCCGTGGATTTATGGTTTTATTAATAAATAAATAAAAAGTTAAAAACTAAAACCCAACTACGACAAAAAACGACGCTGAAAAAGTATAAAACAAGACTTTTAGAACACTGAACTGAACAAAGTTGCTTATGTAGTTCCAAGTAAATGGACACAGTAGACTCTTCCAAAATGCTTATGTTGAAAATTGACAATAATGTCATACAATACTATTTTGAAGTATGCAATATTTACTATGTAGAGATAGGTTTTCATGTTTGGAAAACCGCAGTCACACGTTGTCAAAGTGCTACGGTAGGTAGGTACTTGTGTATGGAACGTGTGACTACGCCTTTCCAAACATGAAAACTTATCTCTACATAGTAAATATTGCATACTTCAAAATAGTATTGTATGACATTATTGTCAATTTTCAACATAAGCATTTTGGAAGAGTCTACTGTGTCCATTTACTTGGAACTACATAATACAGCAACTTTGTTCAGTTCAGTGTTCTAAAAGTCTTGTTTTATACTTTTTCAGCGTCGTTTTTTGTCGTAGTTGGGTTTTAGTTTTTAACTTTTTATTATTTGTACTATTTTGGTGTTAAAGTGTATTTGTGGCGCATAATATTATCAAAAGTTAAATTGATGAACCAACATGTTTTATATTTTAAGGGGACGTAGTAAAGAAGCTATGAACGAAAAGATGTGAACTATATGCAATCAGTCCATGAATATACGTAAAGTCACATGCAAATGCTAGTAATATATATATATTTAAAATGTACAAGTAAAGCGCTTTCCAATGATACCAAACACGGCGTATTTATCTTAACTTTATTTTTTTACTCTGTATGTTTTGTCCGCTAGTGGGCGCCACATTAGATTTTGTGAAACCCTATATAGCCTATAACCAGCGGACAATTAAGACGCTTCTAATGATATGTCATTTGTCGAATTCTGACAAGCAATTTAGAAGTTATGTGGAAACAGATGAACATACATACATACATACAAACATACATACATACATACATACATAGCCTGTCAAAATCATAACCCTCCTTTTGCTTTGCCGTAGTCGGGTAAAAAATGTCACACAACATCACCTACATTGTTTCGATTCCGAAGCACATTTTAATGACTAATTTTATGGAATAAACTCGCATGTATTGTTATTCTAAACATATTATTTAGAGACCCGACGTTTCGAACTCTTTACAGCGCTCATGGTTACAGGCCGTGCAATATTTTTATTTCAAACTAGTTGACCCGACAGACTTCGTCCTATAAAAAAAAATATGAAAAAGAAAAAGGCTGTTTTTAGGGTTTTCCCGGCAATTATTCGATTTTTTCTCGCCGTAAGAACCATCCTTGGACTTCAACGAACATTTAAAAAAAAGAATTAGCCAAATTGGTTCAAGCGTTGTTGAGTTATGCGCTTACCAACACATTTTGCGATTCATTTTTATATTATAAGATATGTTACGGATATCAGAAACAGTGGCACACAAAATTTCTTATATAAATAGCACAGCCAGTCACAGTATGTACAACCAGAAAATTTGGCGGTAGTACACTTTTCAAACAGATTTCTTTAAACACCATTAGCCCCGCCCACTGACCAATAGAAGAGCACTTGAAGAAAATCTGTCAAAATCCAATCAAAAACGTTCCAATAGTAGGAGAGCTAGCAAGAATTTTTTGGTAGGTATTTAAGGCAAGCTGAAAACTTATCCTGTACCTCTCCTATTATATCCCAGCACGAAACTGCAGACCTGGCTGGTGAGTAGCGGGGCTAAAGCAAACCCCCAAAAATATTTTTCATCTTTTTATTTATAACTAAAAAATAAGACTCACTAAGACAATTATTTCGATGGAACTTCTTCCTGTCAGGTGAACTGACAAATTATATTTTTTTGGATTATAAAATATATTTTTAAATAAAAAATATTGGGGGTTTGGTTTAGCCCCGGTACTGCGGGTTTGTGTTGGGATATAATAGGAGAGGTACATGACAAGTTTTCAGCATGCCTCAATATCTACCAAAAAATTATTGCCAGCTCCTTGACCACAATTGGGCGGGGCTTGCTCTGACAGACGCGTAAGTGCCAAGCGATTTTCACCTTATAGGTGGTCGACCGCCAGCGTTGCTGATAGTACAAAAACCGATGTTCATCACACAAATATTTCCCTAATTAGAATTGAATCCACGAATCTCGATGTAACACACGACAGGTATCATCCAATGCATCAGCCAAAAAAACCTTTGCTACACAAAGAGTTCGTTAAAAATCACAGTGACAAGTTCTCACAAATCATTTCAGCTTTATCGCTTCCAATGTCTCGCGAACAACATTAGTCAAATTGTGTCGGCTCCTGGGTGGCTTTTCCTCGCGCTAATTTCCCGTGGCAATAAGCCGTGGCGAGGACTCTGTCGGATGCGCAGGCGCTCATTCTAAGTGTTTCTTTTGCTGAGCTGTTTCAGTTATGCCGAGTTTACATTTGAAAGTCGATAGTCATATAAAGTTTGTGTCGTCACCATTGTTTGATTCAAAACTTTTCCTTTTAACTTTTATTTAGATGTGAATAAATTATGTAAGTTATGATGTATATTATTGGTTGAGGACGTCTCTGGCTTAGTACCCAGTCAAAGATATCGACAGTTTAAGCCTTGGACTAAAGTGCAAGTTTGAATTTGAAAACACGTACTTACTTATAAGAAATCGATTCATCCATCAATCTCAATTTAGGGTAGAGTTGATGAGGACATTATATGAATTGATGATCATTATAAATATGCACGTGAAACTACTGATGTAACTGACCTGGTCAAAGCCAAAATGGGTTGAGCAATTATTATTATTATTTGTTTTTGCATTTATTCCATGCCATGTTCTTCCGTCTCTTCAAAGCTTTCAAAATCGGTTTGATGAGTATGCACGACATCGATTTTACCTACACAAATTAATGAATCTATACGTACATTCATTAACAAAGAAGTCAAATAACAAAGAAGAGAACTGGTCTCATATTTCAGACATACGCGCAATAGGTATCAGATACATCGAAAAAAGAAGCGAAAACTCTCAATGTGGCTGCAGCAAAGTAGTTTGACGGAAACGGGGTCGGGTGCAGAGCTTGTTAATTTTGTTTACGTTTAGGGTCGCCTCGATTTTCAGTTTCTTCGGATTACATTTTTTTTAAAGCTTTTTGTTCATCTGAAGATTGTTCCAAGCATTTTCAAGTTTTGTTATTTACTCAGGATGTACTTAGAACTCGTGCCATTTATAAAAATGTTCAATCGTCATTTAAAGTCACAATAACGTCGTAGATCTGAAAGATCTTAAAGAGCAAAGAAAAATTCTTATACATGAAAACTTTAATTTATTATGCATGAATGTCATTAAGTCTCTAGAAATTAAAATAAAGTTATGTCACTCGAATTTCAGTTTCATTTCAGAGTGTGAGAAAATAGGTAAAACACCAAAGCTAACATAGCCCTGAATTGGCTATATTGTACACGAAAATCGACAACCAACAGTAATAAAGTTCCAGCAAAGGGCGCTCGTTACTTTGTCCAATCACAGGCGCGTATTTCGGACTGCATACGAAAAACAAGTTGTGAAAGACTATTCCTGACTATTCCTTTTTGGGGTTCCGTGCCCAATGAATTAAAAACGAGACTAGTATCGATTAATAATACTTTGCGTTCTATTTGTCCGTTCTACTACTGGGCGTTCTACTACTGGGCGTTTTACTATATCGCGTGTAGACCCATTAAAATATACTTTTATATGTAATGAAACGCGGATGTCTAAAATATTCTGTATAACATCTGAAAATAAAATAAATATTTAAGGGGAGCTTTATTACAAAAAACGTGATTTTTGCCTTTTATGTTCGATATCAGTAATGAAAACATTAGGCACTTATAATTTTTGCCGATTCTGTTCGATATTAAAGTGTGAGAGCCATCCGCTCCCCCGCAAGTCCGGTGATGATGATTATCCAAGTCATCATCGTAGCCAGTTAGGAAAAAAAGGGTGAATTTATTTGTGAACTGTCGTTCATCCAGTTAATGGTACGGAATCCTTCATGCGCGAGTTCTACATAGTTGCACTTGGCCAGTTTTTCCTGTCCCGGACCAATAAATTCCATGGATCCCCTGCTCTGCTTAGTCGGAACCAGGTCGTCGGTTGACACACGACCTACGGCGGTCTACATCTCAGCTATCTGAACTTAGAACTGTTCTGAACTCGATTTGATAACAACTTAATTTATTCCCACACAGTGTTGTAGATCGAAACGCGCCTGAATTTACTTGTGCATTTGTATTTCCACTTTCGTTTCTGGAGGGAATTGGAATGTGGATTGAGTTACACATATTGAATACACAAATGTATAATTTATCATATAGCCATAGCGACAAATTTGTGTTTTTTGACACAAACAAATTTATAGATAATAAGTTTTTATTGACTGGTAAAACCTTTTATTTGCCTGCAAAAATTAAAAAACAGCTAACAGCATTGTTAGCATATAATATAAATAATTTATTTATTAAGACTTTGGAATTCGTTCCAAATAATTTAAATTTAATTATAAGACAATAGAGGACGTCTCTAGCCATTCCATGACAAAGGAAAAACCTACCAATCTTATTATTATTCATCAAAATATACAGGGTCTATCCGGCAAAGAATTAGAATTAGAATTGTTTTTAAATGAAAAAGAATGTCCATGTGTTATGTCTCACTGAACATTGGTTGAGACAACATGAATTAATTATTAGTATTAATGATTATATACTAAGTAGTTATTTTACTAGAAGATCTCTAATAAGAGGGGGTCACTCATTTTATTAAAAAATCCCTTAAATATAAAGAGCGTCGAGACATTGTCTCATTGTCCATGGAAAGGACAATTGAGCTGTCTTGTGTTGAAATAGAACAATATATTATAATTTGTGTATATAGGCCACCATTAGCTAATTATTTCCTATTTGAGGCCCCTATGGAGGAAGCTTTAAGGAAAGCATGTGCCAGCAATAAACAGGTGATTGTATGTGGGGACTTTAATATAAATATCCTAGAAAATTCGTTGAACTCCTTAAGGTTCATAAATCTTTTTAAATCGTTTAATTTATCTCACATTTTTAATGAACCAACTCGCATCACTCCTACCTCGGCCACATGTATAGATAATATTTTTGTAACTGTTCTGTAGAAAATAAATCTATAGTTAATTTTATTAACTCTGACCACTGTGGTCAAATGGCAGCTTTGAGCATCATTGGACTCCAATGCCATCTATCATAACATGCAGACCAATAACTACAAGTCGAATAGAAAAGTTTAAAAATAATATTAGCTATAAAGTTTCTGTAATGGACTTTCAAGCAAACCTTAACAGTAATGAATTATATAAGAAATTGTTTAATGTTGTAGAAAAAGAGTTTAACGGAATATTTACCAAAAAAGAAATTAAAATTAATAACTCTAAAATAAAATTTAGTAATTGGGCTACAACAGGGATATATACAAGTAGACGGAGACTTTTTGAACTGTATGATCTCAAAGCCAACTCTAAAGACCCGGCCCTTACAGATTATATTAGAAACTATTCTAAAATTTTTAAAAAATCGTGTGCAGTAGCTAAATCGCTCTATCTGAAAAATAAAATACACAATGCTACTAACAAAAGCAAGGCCATCTGGCAAATCATTAATAAAGAGACTTGTAAAAACAATACTCAAAATCACAAGATTTCTCTTAAAGTAGATGATGTAATATTAGATTCTGATGCTGATATAGCTAATGCATTTCAATCATATTTCTCAAATATAGCTGTTACAACGACAAGTAGTTTGTCTTCTAGTCCGATTCTTGCTCAATCGCTTTTAAAGACTCATGTAAGTGAATGCGCGTCTTCCTTCAAGTTTGACTACATCAATGCGCAAGTAGTTGTGAAAACCTTTAAAGAACTTAACTTAAAAAAGTCAGAGGACTTATGGGGACTCTCAGTGGACATACTAAAAAATATAATATACACAGTTGCTCCACTTTTAGCAAAAACATTCAACAAATGTGTTAATGAAGGCTGTTTTCCTGATTTGATGAAGTTAAGCAAAATCATTCCTTTGTTTAAATCAGGTGATGATAGTGACCCATCTAATTTCAGACCTATATCCTTACTACCAGCATTTAGTAAAATTTTTGAAAAAGTTGTATTTAGTCAACTGCTAAGCCATTTTAATTTAAACAATTTATTACATAGCAATCAATATGGATTCTCTAAAGGGAAATCCACAACAGATGCTGGAGTAGCTCTTATTAAACATATTTTTGATACATGGGAAAATAAGCAGGATGCCATAGGCATTTTCTGCGACCTATCCAAGGCGTTTGATTGTGTTAACCATCAAACCCTGCTACTTAAATTACGCCATTATGGCATCTCGGGTAACGCACTTACTCTAATTCAATCATACCTGACAGGCAGGACCCAAAAAGTTAATGTAAATGGGACTAGTTCTTCTGGCGCCCCATTAGTTATGGGAGTGCCCCAGGGCTCGATATTGGGGCCTCTATTATTTATCATTTATATTAACGATCTCCCTTTCTTTACCAAAGACACATGTGAGATAGTTTTGTTTGCAGATGATACATCACTTCTATTTAAGATGGACAGACAGCAAGAAAATGTTGACGACGTAAACAAGGCTCTCTCACGAGTTCTGCACTGGTTTACTACTAACAATCTAATGTTGAATGCCAAAAAAACTAAATGTGTCAAGTTTTCAATGCCCAATGTAAGACAAGTCAGCACCATTATCAAAATGAACAATGAACCCATTGAAGTCCTAAACTCAACGGTGTTCCTTGGAATCACTCTAGATTCTAAATTGCAATGGGGACCCCATATTGGTACCCTGGCAGGAAGACTTAGCTCTGCGGCATATGCTGTTAGAAAAATTCGACAATTAACTGATGTTGAAACGGCAAGATTAGTTTATTTCAGTTACTTTCACAGCGTTTTGTCCTATGGTTTGCTTTTATGGGGATCAGCTGCTGATATCTATAGTATATTTGTATTGCAAAAAGAGCAGTAAGAGCCATATATAATCTCAAACGACGTGATTCTCTCAGAGATCGGTTCAAAGAGTATAATATTCTCACAGTGGCCTCCCAATACATTCTTGACTGCTTAATGTATGTGTATAAAAATATACAATACATTCCTAAAAAATCTGATAATCACCAATTCAATACAAGAAATAAACATAAACTTGCTATTTCACATTTTAGACTAAGTAAAGTTAATAGCTCCTTTGTTGGACTAGGTGTAAAAATGTTCAATAAATTACCTGATTGTGTTACTAAACTACCTATACAGCAATTCAAATCATGTATTAAGAATGGTCTTCTTAAAAAAGGCTACTATAAAGTAGAAGATTATCTCAATGATAAATATGCATGGACTAATAGTTTAAATTAAATTTTTGACATTAAATATGATGACATTCTATTGTTATTAATTTTGACATTTATCATGAACTTTTTGTTCCTATTATTATATTAGTCTTATTTTTAATAAGGCAATGGCTGTAATTAATAAAATTCTACCTATGTAAGCTTTGTCATGCAGACTGGATTTGTTATGGTATTCTGAACATTTTTATCTTTGCTCTGTTGCTTTTTATTTTAATTATCGCTATTTTTTAAGGTAGTAAATATTGAACTGGTACTTTTTGCTATGGCACACCCAGACTGTATGACTTGGCTCATTTACATTTTGTAACATGATTGTCGTTAAAAAGAGCAACTATCGAGTTTCTTGCCGGAGTCTTCTCGGTAGAATCGGCGTTCCGAACCGGTGGTAGAATCTTATTATTAGTATTATGACGATTTATAAGTGCATGTAATTGCCTATATGAATAAAGACATTTTTGATTTTGATTTTGATTTTGAGTTGTTGACTTGTTTTGCGGGTTAATAGAGTCTTTTGAGTGGGGAAATCTAATAACATCTAGTAGTTTAGTTTTAGAGCTTTTTCAGTTTATTCAATGATATTATTGATGGTTAAACAAACTTACCTAAAGTGAAGTTTGACCGTAATTGTACGAGACGTTGCATCCGAAGAGATTTATGATAACACTTGTAGTCCACTCTTCAATGTATTAGGCATCGAACACTATTTTAGAATACTGAAAAAATAAACTATTAAAAAAACATAAGTCATCCTCATTTTACCGCTCACCTGTGACATTGACGTCTTGTGTCATTCGTTTTAGAGCTAGTTTTGCAATAATGATACTTATAAAAGGGCTATTAAGGGAGGGTGGGAACTTATCATAAATCTCTTCGGATGCAACGTCTCGTACAATTACGGTCAAACTTCACTTTAGGTAAGTTTGTTTAACCATCAATTGTACTTCGACGTTGCATCCTCGAGATTTATGATAACACTTGTAGATGTTCAGAGTACCTACAAGTTGCAAAACACATCTTTAAATGGAAACTTAAGTGTTTTAACTTATTAGTTTCAATCATAAATTATATGGGTACCTAATAATTCTATATTTTAATTATCATGCACATAATCGACTACTGTGAACAGCCTGTGCAATAGCATCATGATTTTTATTTCAAATAATCTTTAATAAAATCTGTTAAACACCTACGAATCGCCTGTCCAATTCGCAGTTTTCCTTAAGATTTTTATCCGAAGACCCTGTCTGTTTGCTGCTGAAATCGAAGCATGTCACAAACTGATAGCTCAAAAAACTTAAGTACTTGTATCACCGTTAAAGTGTTTTATTTTTATAACGACGACTAATGGTAAATCTTGTCGTGTGTAAAATGGTTTTTACAAGTAAACAATAATATCTCACGATAAGTATCTATAGTTTGTGGTGAAAACAAAACTGCCTATTATTTCGCAAAGTTAATTTGAGAAGAAGCGATTGAGGTGGTCACCAATCGGAGCTAAAGGTCTAATTAAATCATCTATACAAATACTATTAAGAATAAATATTTCATTGTTTGATTGTTTCCTAGAAGAGGCTCTGAAACCACTTGAAGGATTTCAGAAAACTTCCATCGTTAGAAAGTTACACTATCTGTGGTGAACATGGGATATCAATTTTTAAGTGTAATTCTTTCACTTATCTTAGTTATATTGTTAAACGGATTAGGGGCCCATAACTAAATATATTGAAGTGAATATAGCACTTCACTTCATATTGTGGTATGTAACTTAGTCTATACCAGCCCATGATTTAATACAGTTAATAAACAGATGTGTACCAAGGAACATCTTGACAATTCCCGGTCCCACGTTAGTACAATATGTAATGTAACCCAAGGTGTAAAAAAAAGAACCGTATAAAACGTTTTTTGTCGCATGCGCTGCTAGACTATTGATATACTATCAGTATATTTTACCATATTAAGGAACGTATTATCAATATCTATCAAAAATATGCACCAGCATATGTCTCTATCATTGTAAAAGCCACGTCACAAAATAAATGTACCCGACGAGTGTATTATGATTTCAATGTTAGAGAAATAAGTCCAACATTACTAACTCAGATTAGAGATGTGGTGTTGGTTGTCAACAAAGTTTATATGGGTACTAGCTGTGCCCGCGACTTCGTTCGCGTGAACTACAGGATTTTGAATTTTTTTTAACTTAAAAGTAGTCGTAGTCCCGTCAAAATCTTTTCTGCCACTTAAGAAGTTAGTCAACCGGAAGAAACATTTAAAACAAAATCATTTTGGTTTATATCATCATCATCATCTGTTGTTTATCGTGTAATAAATAAGTATATTACAAAACATCACATTAATTGATCTGATCCTGTGGTAAGAAGCTTTAGCACTTATTTTTATCAGAACAGTGGTATACATTTAAATATTTAAATAGCATAACCAGACACGGTACAAACATCGATATATATCACAGAAATATTTGTGCTGAGTGGGAATAGAACCCACAGCTCTTTATGTGGTCTGTGAATTGGCATAATAAGGCCAAGTGCAAGACGGACTCGCACAATGCAATTTATTTTTAAAGTTTACGCAATTCTCTGTACTTGACGTTGCTTTATTCTAAATTTTGAAAATCTGAGTTCTTCGCAGACAAAAATTGGCAGCATAAATGAATGTTTCTTTTGATTGTGTTGGCTCAGATGAAGGGACAGTAGACCTGAGTATTTGATGTAACTTTCAGTTTGATATTTTCTCCTTGACAAAAATTGATGATAAACGGATCCTATATAGGGGTTCGGTTATTCTTTTCGACGTACGAAATTCTAAAATCTATGTTTATAGTAAACAGCTTCCTCATATTGAATAGATCATCTTCAAGTAATCCTAATTGTTCATCGATCAAAGTGAAATAAAGGACGTCCTATTCCAAAGCCAGGTAGCAGTTTATAGTTAGAGAGGAAAAAAGCGTCCATGGCCGAGTGGTTTAGGTATTTGCTTGCTATGCAAGAGGTCGCCAGTTTAAACCCTGCCACGTACCACTGTGTTTTTCAAATTTTAAATTCATACCTATGTACGATTATTCGACGCTTTTACTGTGTGCTTGAATCATGTTCTTTCCCGGCAAACCCCTCATTTTCTCTTCTCGAATTTCATGCTTTACCAAATAAAATATGCTGATGCTATACTTTTATATTGATTTTTATATTATTTTTTGAACTCAATATTGAATTTGTTCAATTTGATTGAATATTGAATACCCGGTTGGTGCATACAATGTATTAATCGCATTGTGATCATCTCATCCTTTTTTCTGATACCTACCAAACCCTTGAGTATTAATATCATTGATTTTTTTGACAACCAACCTTCTTCAATTCGGCAATTATGGAAATTTGAATGCTCTCGTTAATATTGACAGCTTAAAAATATGTCAATTAGATGACAATATTTTGTTAAATTAAAATAGAAAAAAGGCAACAATTAGAATATTTTCGATACATGTTGTCGATTCAGAACCCTTCTGGTAATTTACGTAATTTAATGGCACTCGAAATTTATCAATTCCAAAAGACAAACTTCACATATATGACGTATGGTATACCTACATACAACTTTTCCACAATATAATATCGAAGTAATACGTAGAGCACAGTGCCATCTTTTGAACTACCAAAAAACTTATCACGTAGGTACTCATGTTATATCAAACTTGACAGCATTTATGGCATGCTATACAAAGCACGATGCCATCTATGAGTAATTTTATGAACAATAGTTGACCCAACAGACTTCGTCCTGTCAAAACAAATTGTAAAAATTTTTGACGTTAGGAACACCCAGATAAAAGTGAGTGCTTGTAATTTAATATGACCTTTATATAATAGCAATAAAGCTCAAATTGATTCTACGTTTTAGTTAGAAAACGTTTATATGTGAAAAAGAAAAGGGCTGTTTTTAGGGTTTTCCCGGCAATTATTTGATTTTTTCTCAACGTAAGCACCATCCTTGGACTTCAACAAAAATTTAAAAAAAAGAATTGTCCAAATTGGTTCAGGCGTTGTTGAGTTATGCGCTTACCAACACATTTTGCGATTCATTTTTATATTATAGATTAAAACACTTATTGTTACATATTTGAAAATGTAATATAGCCTATAACCTTCCTCGATAAATGGACTATCCAACAGTGAAAGATTTTTTTAAATCGGATCAGCGGTTCCTGAGATTAGCGCGTTCAAACAAACAAACAAACAAACAAACAAACAAACAAACAAACTCTTCAGCTTTATAATATTAGTATAGATAAATAATACTAGGATCCCAAGTTGTTGTGTACTTTGGCAAACAAGGTTTGGTTTTATAAAGACCCTTAAAATCGTTTTCCAAGCATTTTGAACGCCACTCATTCGATCTCTTAACGACATGGCAGTCGCAATGTCCATCCTGAGCAATCTGTCCATTGCGTGGCTTTCTGCAAACCAATTTGCTTCCAAGTTGTCTCCATCTCCAAATACAAGTATGTAGTTAATATGCATTTCTGCATCAACAATAACCCTCAGGCGCGTTCATCTTGGTAACAAAGGAAGGCCAGAGATAAATAACAACCGGTCAAAAAAGGTCATAATTATGATTTCCACAAATTAAAATCTTCCTTCAGGCAATCTGCTAAGTTCATTTTCCCATTATTATCCTCAGGTAGAAAAACATCCTACCATCCATAACCCATCAGTGGTATTTTAATTAATTCTTGATCTTATAAAGGCCTTTTAATAATAAAGCACTTTCAAGCATTAGAAAAGTTGATAAAAGCTTCCCCATATAAACCACCAGTTAGGATTTCACCCCAACGTTTAGAGACTCCATCTACTATTTCTGGTTCAAACGGTATTTACCCGACCATTGAGTCACTCAAAATATCTAGAAAGTCCGAAGATCGTTAGCTTCCTCGAAGGTTCAGCATATATTATAGCAGGTCTCGTTTAAAAGGATCGTAGTTTTCCTTCGTACAGATCCAAGTCGTGCTCTTGTGCCACTGTAACCGATCGCAAGTCAATCCAATTCTGGTTCCTTATATAGTTCCTCATCATTTCGGTATTACCAACTCCCGCTGGCGACGAGCTGCCCGAGCGCGCTGAGTGGCCATCTTAAGGTTTAGACATAATTTGTACTTAGTAAAGGCTATAATCATGTCAAGGTAGTACACAATTTGTACATAGAAAGACCATAATCTCGTCATGGTACTACATAAGTTGTACATAGAAAGACCGTAATCTCGTCACGGTACTACAATTTGTATTTAGAAAAGACCGTAATCTCGTCACGGTACTACATAATTTGTACATAGAAAGACCGTAATCTCGTCACGGTACTACAATTTGTATTTAGAAAAGACCGTAATCTCGTCACGGTACTACAATTTGTATTTAGAAAAGACCGTAATCTCGTCACGGTACTACATTCTTTGTATTTAGTAGTGACTATGGAACACTACATACTTAGTACTGTCATGCCAAATTCAAATATTTATTTGCATACAAAGTGCAGTTACATAATTTAAGTCAAGGTATTACATCCTTTGAATAAGTATATATTTATTTATCCTTAACACTCTCTGTACTAGGGTTGCCATCACCTTACTGGTGATGCCGGATAAACACAGCAAAATCCCGGACATAACAGCGGTTTCGAAGATCATGAAGATTGTCGGTCACATTAGGTAAAACCTGGGCACTTAATTGATCCGGGGAAATCCGGACGAATGGCAACCCTATCTGTTACGCAATCACAGCATAGAGTACTGAACCAATGAAATTTGGTACAGATATTGACCGATTTTTAATCGACTTCTCTAAAAAGAAGTAATGTTAAACGTCTCCACGCGGACGGAGTCGCGGGCGGAGCGCTAGTATTATATATACTTATGTATATTTTGACATATTTCATAATAGTCGCAGTAGCCGAAAACGGCTAAGAGTCATCATCAAATTGTGATATGACATCACAATACTACGTCATTAAATATAAACCAAGGTATATAAGGTGTATGACTCATCTTTTAGTAACGTCGATCTATTTGCTCATTCCAAAGTAGTGTTTAAACACACAATACTGATCAACAACCACTAGCATGTTTTCAATCACTATGGGAATTTTTACCACATTTATTCACTATTCTCTGTAATGCATATATGTGTAAAATCATATTTAAAATGCCCATATATATACTATATATAACAATACTACACACATCATATAATATCACCTTTATGCACATCCCAATATGTATTTCCATTTATTACCTATTCATATTTCAATTCACTTATATATATCTTCTATATATTTCTTCTTATATGTATTATTTACACTATGAGTGTCTTTATTTATACTGTGTTGTATCCATAAACATACTGTCCATAATATTTCAAGAGTTTTTACTCTATTTGTTGTAATATCCAATTATTGGCTTTGTATCTTCAATCATGTGTAATTTTTACTTATGGATTTGCTGTTGGATATCTAAACAAATATATAATAATACTAAACACATCATATAATATCTCCTTTATACACATCCCAATATGAATTTCCATGTTTTACCCATTCATATTTCAATTCACTTATATATTATATCTTCTATATATTTCTTCTTATATGTATTATATAAACTATTTGTGTCTTTATTTATACTGTGTTGTATCCATCAACACACTGTCCATAATATTTCAAAAGCTTTTAATATATTTGTTGTACTATCTTAAATCATGTCTGAAGAACAATGGAGATGTGATTGACTGTAAACCTAAACGGGGGTACAGGATTGACTTGGCCAACTTGGACCAATCATTATTCCTGTGGTTTTGTCATTTATTATCTCCCTTAAGACATATTTAAATGTTAATGAAGATGGAACAAATAGGATTATAATCTACTCATGCACTTTGCATTTACTTGTATATGGGTGGCAAAATGATCTTTATCATAAGGTGATGGTGATAACTGTCATCAGTATCAATAATAATGAGTCGAGATTCTTTATCTGTCTCCAGACCATTTTTGAACTCAATATATGACACACAACACGATTGACTTAACTTTAAGTTGACATCCAAAGAAATAAATAATTTATATGTTCTTGTTACAATATTATATAATTTGTATTTAGAACAGACTGTAATCACCTCACACATAATTTCTCTTAGTGTAAACTATCATCACAGTATAACATAATGTGTATTTAGTACAGAGTATGTCATGGTACTACATATTACAATACTAAAACACAGATTAAACTTTAGCCATAGCTAAATATTCCCACCAAATTCTGAACTTTATTCTTTTGACATAAGGTTCAAACCCAATGAAAATTTTCAACAGGTTCAGTCCGTTGCAGGATTAAAAGAATAACTTATAAACAAGTCATATGACTCACTACAATAATTGTTTAATGATCAGTAATTTTAATTGTTATAATAATGTTCTATTTTACTTAAATTTTAAGTTGGTTTATAATGTTTATAAAGCTAAAATGTTATTTTTATATATTTATCCTTTATGTGACTAGCAATAAATGATTTTGTTTGATTAATTGTTCTCAGTATGGACCATAATCCTATCATGGTACTATAATGTGCTGTGCCAAAAGGCTAAACAGAATAAATATTCCAATTTAAGTTACGTTTTAGTTAATATAGGGGGAAATTGTTTGTGTAAAACAAAACATCCATAACCCTACTTTTTAGGTGTCATAGTCATAAGTTATGTTTATTTTACATAGTAATTTATTGTAATTTATAATTACGCTTACTGCACTATTATTATCCACACCGCATTGAGCGTGTAAAACCTTTGGAAGTGATAAATTTAATCAATGTAAAGCACTTACCGGAATCACTGGATGTTTGTTGTTTAAGTAACTTTCTTTCGAGATTTTTTGTGATTAAAATGCTCGAAATCCTTACTTACGTTTCCCTTTCTCATAATTTACACTTACACTGTTTATTACTGCTTAATTACTCACTTTAAACAATAAATTACATGGATAAACATAAATCGATGCCCAACACGAAAAGCGAATGACACAAGACGTCAATGTCACAGGTGAGCGGTAAAATGAGGATGACTTATGTTTTTTTAATAGTTTATTTTTTCAGTATTCTAAAATAGTGTTCGATGCCTAATACATTGAAGAGTGGACTACAAGTGTTATCATAAATCTCGAGGATGCAACGTCGAAGTACAATTCAGAAATATTGGTTGACTTTCGGGGGCAAACATTTTAAATCTAATCTCTTAATGACTTATCTAGTAACGGATGGTCTAAGAAAAGTAAAAGCTGTCATCCTAATTCAGAATAGTTTACAAAGTTTCCAATTAACGGGTCACTTTGAAACTTTCATTATACACATTCATAGTGAAGTAAGTAATGAGACAACTAACTAATTGTACTGTCTGGGCGCATTGTTTGATGTGTCCAATGATTGCTACGTCCAAATTATGAATATTTAGCAATAAATTATTCCATTTATTTAAAACAGGGAGTCTCGGTTTCAACAAAGGGTTGACGTAATTATTCAACTGAAAGAACAATTAAACTGGTTAATTAATTATCTTTCAACAAACGGAAACATTGAAACTGACGTGTAATTTTTTAACCGACTTCAAAAAAAGGAGGAGGTTCTCAATTCGTCTGTATGTATAATATTTTTTTTTTTTTTTTTTTTTTTTTTTTTATGTATGTTCACCGATATTTTCGTCAATTATAGACGGATTTCAAAAATTTTTTTTTGGTTGGATAGAGTTCACTTCCGAGGTGGTCCCATTTTCACCAGTCTCGGATCTGATGATGGGATCCAGGAGAAATCGAGGGCAACCTTCAAATTTTATAGGGACATGTACCGCGTTTTGCATATTATCTGAAGTCATATTGGCATTTGCTTCTGGCTATCATAATTTTATGATGCTGAGCTGATGATGGAAGGTCAACTCCTTAATAGTTATGAGTATAAAAAAACCGCCTTCAAAAACCCGACTCACAAAAAATTACAAAATAATATAATACGAACATTAATCTGGGTATGAATTTGATATGTTGTTGAACGCGGTGCCGTTTATATTTCATGCAGTTTTCCTCAAAAATTTAATTGGCACCGCCTTCAACAACATATCAAATTCATACCCAGATTAATGTTCGTATTATATTATTTTGTAATTTTTTGTGAGTCGGGTTTTTGAAGGCGGTTTTTTTTTTGTTTACAATTTTTATTCTAGCTGTTCGTGGAGTTGATTATTCTTCATTCGTTATTTATATTTAGCGGAACGGTTTATTTTGTTGTTGTTTAGATTAAATGTATAAGTTGCTTGAAAGTTTGATTAAAGTTTTAAAACAAATTTCCATTTGCAATACCTACTCCCGTATTAAAGAGAATTGCTTAATAGAAGTATCACTTAACCTAATCTTTGTAAACCATGTGACTGCAAATAAATAAATAACCTTGGAAAAAGTGTCGATGGCCGAGTGGTAAGGGTCGTTGCTTGTCATGCGAGGAGTCGACAGTTCAGACCCCGCCAGGTAAAACTATGTTTTCAAATGAGAAATTCATATTTATCATATACATATTCGACGCTTTAAAGATGGAGGAAAACATCGTAAGGAAACCTGCACATCTACAAAGAAATTCTAAGGTTGTGTAGTCGACCAACCTTCAATTGGGCAGTGTGACTAAGGCCTTACCACCCTAGTTAAGGGTAGGCCAGTGCTCCAATAGTGGGGATGTATGTATATAGGTTGATGATAATGATGATTTAACCTTAGAAATGTAGAGAATTTAACGGAATAGACTCCTGTATAATTTAAATCTAAACGCGACAGTAAAATGTATTAATAACAAAGCACTGAAAGCTATATACTTACTCAGTATGTAGGTAGTTTCCTTTGAAAAAGTTCGTTTCTTTATCGGTCCGAATTGGACTGGCTATGAAAGAAATAGCAAATTAGGTTCCATGACGTCAGAGTGGGCTGAAGGGTGCCAAAATTCGTGTCAAGTGGTGGTCTGTATCGTCAAACCGCGTTCCTAAATGTCGCACCTCATTTTCAGTCACTTAGCCTCCACATCGACATTTATACCAAACACATCTTCACACACTCATCATGCCAAAACGTACCTTAAGCCTAATACATTTACAAGAGATTTTCGCTCAAAATTCGGGTTTGAGTTAAGTCGGACGGACTGACCATGCCTCCCTTTGAAGACCCAGTTTTGATGAGTAGCCCCAAAGAGCTATGTTTTTAAGAGTCTCTAATACCTACGTATGGAAAGTTCTAAAGGTTTTTAATATTCAGAGGGCGTACATACTTTTGAGTGTCCCTGGGCCGAGTTGCAAGGGACGTGGGAATTCGCCACTCGTGGTGGTTTCTATCGATTTCATGTGAATTCGAAAAAGATTTCCTTTGAACTGAGTTTTCAAGACGCCGAACAGATTTCATTCAAGTCGTGTTGGTTTACAATGTTCGTTTTCGTCTTCGTTAAAATGACACTTGTTTCAGACCATATATTATTAAAATGACCACATAAAGTATACAATTATTATTACTTATTATTTTCTGTGGTAATATGTTCACAGCATTTATATGGCATATAGTATCATTACGGGCACTTTGCCAAGCAATGCTACTTAAAAAGGTTGTTTTTTTTATGTGTTCTTCAACAAATAGTTGTCTTCCCTATATCCTATAGCAACAACCAATAAATATAACAATCACTGTTATATCAAGTGACTGCAGCAATATCGGATTGTTTGTCGTAATACAGTCGCCGCCATATATTTCCATTAGGCGATATTTTCTTAGAGAGTCCGCTAGACGCTCCACAAACATAGGGCAGAGTTTGGGGGCTGAGTGTACGTGATGCGTACTTTGGGTGTAGCGATTCGGAACTCGATTACAATCGGCATTAGTCAGAAGAATGTTTTTTTTTTACTCCAGATTAGACTATTTTTAGGTCTAAAAATGTTTGAAAACATCAAAAATCTACCGTTATTTATTAGCATGTCTGTTATGAATTACTATCGATTACTTTTTGCAACCCGGTTGTTAATTAGGACGGAAATACTTTTTGTTCTATAAACGATTTGTTTTCTCGCTGCCATAATGTAGTTAAGGCCGTATTATCTACAAAAATGCTAAACACTTCCTACGTTTTTATATAATTTTCGACATAATTAATATATTAATATTAATATACTGTCCAATGCATAAAAGCAATAACATTAAGTATGTATTCCCATCACCCTTTACTAACAAAACTGTAATTAATACTCAAAAAGAGGATGCATCATTTACAAAATCATCCCGCAGTACAATAGTAATCCTATATGACTGCGGAAAACCGCTTTAATCCTCAACCGACTACATACATATTTAGTTTCAAAGCCTCAAACAAAACAGTGCAATGGCAGTCAAAACTAGAGCCGCCGGTGCTTCCCATAGGCTTCCGGCATCGATCGGATATAGCCATTGAACCCCCATAATACAGGCTGCTGTTACAACGAACAAAGTGCATTTTGCTTTTTTTCGTGAGCCGCCATTTAAACAAAATCCACTTATTGCCTCAACAATAAGGGCCACAATCGTTCGGCGGCCTTTTGATTCAAACGTAGTTAGCCACTGACCGACGACAGAGCTGTCTGCCCACTAGTTTGTACGAATACCGTAGATACCCTTTTTGTGTGATGCACTGTTTATACGCCAGTCTATTTTGACAATGAATGAGTTTCGTTTGCAGTGTAGACGAATTTGGGCAATTTTGGCGACGAATTTGCGCGGACAAGTTTATTAATAACTTCAACCGCATGCCGTAGATAATTAAATCTAATAGCAATATAATATTATTGATGATTGGGGACCTATCTTTGTATTAACCGGTGGTGTCATTTTTTTTTATGAATATTGTTTCTACTTATTTCTAGCGCCACTTTTAAAAAACATATAATAAATTATTTTTTCCATAAGTAATATTGGTGCTGAGCTATAGCCCGTATATGTGGTTAACGTTATTAATAAAATCGTGAAAATATATATAAATCGAATGTTTACTTGTCAATAAATCGCTTTTGAAATCGTAAAAAGTTTGTTTGTTGCCCTACCAAGTGACTCAAGGGAAAGCCGTCCCTAAAAACTGTTCAATTGGATAATTTCAGTGTTCCTCCGGCGATATTTGTAAATGCAAGTTGGTCGGGAAAGCAATAAGAAACTTGTGGGAACAACTTGCCGACCGATGCCGCCCAACTTGAACAGACGCCGGAGTAAATCAGTTTTTGTTAACACTTGAGCGTTTTATTTATATTTTGCCATGATATAACTTTGAACTGTGGCAAAATATTGCAGGTACGCCTTTTGACTACCTTAAAAAGATTGATTCTCAATGCTTCCGTTATTTAAAAAAAAATCCAAAAGTGTGTTTAGTCTCGGATAATTTTCTACTTGAGAGTAGATTAAGAGTATAGACTCTTGTAGGTATATGATTAATAATAAAAAGTTAGAACTATTTTTATCTAGTATTGTTTAATATTTGTGCGAACACATTAGTGTTCGCACAAATATAGCCATTGTATTATGTATGCCAAGTATTAACTTGAATCAAACAATTTTACGGATTGATCTCGCGTGTATAGTGATTCAAAACGAATTATTTCGAGAGTTCTAGCGGTACCATGAGTTAGCTATCGAAAACTTACGTAAGTACGTTAAAAACCTATCGAATTGTTTTTTCAAACTAAGAATTTTAGTTCTTAGCGTAACCGCTGGCAGGTGCTGCACAAGTTTTTCATAGACATTTATTTACATAGGCGATATCGAGTCTGTCACTTTTAAACTCATGGTAGCGCTACTGATGTTGCGATCCTCTTTCCGTGTTGTGAAGTTTTATTTTCGTAGCTGTACTTTTAAAAATATAAAAAATAAAGTAATACATAAACTTTTATAGTGACAAAAACCGAATCTATGGACATATCATTTATTTTTTACCATTTTCTTTTTTTCGAGTCGATGGCAAAATCAAATGGTAAAACCATATTTATGCGGTTATTCTTTTTGATTTTGCTTTAAGAAACGAGATAGTAGCCGTGGATAAATAATAAACCTGGGAACGTGAAACATCTTCTTCAAAAACCTAGCTGTAACCTAATGCCTGACTCGACACACTCCCACGCGGTAGTACAAATATTATTTTTCTCATGTTCTCGTATAATAAAACAGTGTTCGAACCACTTTGCTTTCATAACAAGCGAAACTGTGTGTTATCTTAGTTTGAGCTGAAATTAATGTAGGGAAGTAATATCATATTCAAGTCTGGAGTTCATTTGGAGCGCGAATTAATTTTAATACAAATCTGAATTGTTCTATGATGATAGCTTAATTACATAAGTTAAAATGGAATATGAATTTGGCAGTTCCGTTTACAACTCTGCAAACCATTTGAAACGCTGCAAATTCAGAGTAGGCATATTATCTTTGGCATATTAGCGTCGATGGCCGAGTGGTTAAGGTCGTTGCTTGCCATGCGAGAGGTCGCCAGTTCAAACCCCGCCAGGTACCAATGTGTTTTTCAAATTTGAAATTCATATGTACCATCATTCGACGCTTTAGAGGTAAAGGAAAACATCGTGAGGAAACCTGCACACCTAAGAAGAAATTCTAAGGATGTGTAGTCGACCAACCCGCACTGGGCCAGCGTGGTCGACTAAGGCCTTATCGCCCTAGTTTAGGGTAGGCCCGTGCCCCAGCAGTGGGGACGTATATGGGCTGATGATGATGATATTATCTATATAGTTCAACTGAAAATTTACTTACTTCTATGTCGTGGTCAATAAATGTTTTTCTTTCTTTCATTCTTTCTAGTTCATTCAAGATTCACGTAATAAAAGTATCAGTGTGTTAGTATTCAAATCTACTCACCAAAGTAGTAACAAAGTACGCATGTACATTAGTACGTATGGTCCTAAATAAATTACATTACACCAAAACATTTCCATTATTCATGGACTCACCTCACATTTTCGAAGGTATCGCCAATTCCTCAAGACCTAAAAGGGGATCATTCACAAAAACTCGACAGACAATATTACCTAGGGATTACCCTATCTAGGTCACTCAATAGCTTTAGCAGTTTAATATGATTTATGAGGGCCTGTGAAAACTTTATCGGGCTCAATAAGAGACTGTGACTTTGTGATAGGTTAAAGAGAATAAGAATATAAGGCATCTGCTTTTTTGTCGAATACGTACTCATACTTTGTAATGGTTGAAAGTAACCTTTCATGTCAATTTTCGTTAGTAATCACCAGTAGTATATTTAAAGGTCTTTAACATTACGCACGCAACCTGGCGAGAAAAGAGTCACAATAGAAAATTTGGGTGTTTTGAGAATTTCATGCATTTTCGTTCATTCATACGTCTACTTTAAACAAACTATAACAGTCCTTTAACGGAACTTAAATTTTTTTTTAATTGTTAATATTGAAGAAAAAAAAACATGAAATGTGGAAGAAAACAACGGCAGGAGATCAGCCCACTGCTCAGGACTTGTCATAGTGCACATGTGTGCGCAAGCACAACTAGAAACTCTGTTGATTCACTGAATCAAGTCAAGTAGACCGTCTTAATGAATTTGCTGAGAGTGGATTACTTACAGATCAAATCAGAATAGTTTTATTAGTTTGAATTTTCCTAAGTGTTAACATAATTTATTTTTAAAAATATTAATAAATTAAACAACACATGGAAGTAGGTAGAGATCCCAATACATCTCTTAAGGTCTAAGCCTAAAAGAGAGTTCTGATAGAGGTACTAGGTCTAATAGGCAGTATGGGCAGGTACCAAACAACTGATGATGATGAAAAAAACTTTCATAGTTGTTCCAACTCACGTCAAGTTCCTTCTAGACGACTCACCGGTACATTTTAAAAAGAATGCCATCACACACTGCCGTCAGATCTAAAATGTAAGTGTCGTACGCTACCAGCGAAGGTATTTGATCTGGCATGCAGCCAGCAATATGCCTAGCGAGCGCGAACAAACCACCATCTAGACATCGAATTTTTACAACCTAGATAAGTCGCTGTATAAATATTTTGCCGTCTGACTTCCAGACATCTAGAACATGCAGCGAACTGCAGTGGATACAAAGTGGATCTATTAATTTTTGGTACAGGGAAAAGTTAACAAAAACATTTTATCTATTTGGTAATGAATTACAATGATTTATATAGAGCGAGAGGGATAGAAAAGTCACATAAAAAACAAGTCTCTTTTCAAATAGATCTGTACTTTTCCGTTTTTTTTTCTTAACTGACAACGATGATAGCCTGGAATACTGTATCACCGGACTTTTATAACATGTTATTGAAACTATGATTTAGTTTTTAATTATTATTTAGACTAGAAATCTGAATATGGCCGTTAACCATGTTGTTTGGTTATGCTCAAGATAGTTCGACATTGTTGCAAGCGTCATGATCACGGGTCAACTCAAGTTTGAGTTCAGTTCAAATATTTATTTGTCTGATGTGTGTAACCAGGTCAGTTTAACGTTAAAATGTAATATACATGGAATGTTATTATGCCGCCTGTGCCGTGGCTGTCAATAATTCTTATACTGTTAACAATTTTCTTCAAGTCTTCAACTTATTAAAATTAAGTACCAACGCAAGAGGTGACGTATAATGTCCCTAATCTGTAAACGAAACCAAACATACTTAAAACGAACTTGCGCCCGACCGAATCAACAGCAAACGTGGCTTTAATAATATTTTCATACAAACCGTCGCGACGTTGGATCGCTATAAAATTTGGCCCCTGTTTACACTTAGTAACTATCGCTTGCATCCCCTCGGATGGGGGCTAGACAGATAATTTACTGGATACCGATTCGTTTTTGCTTTTAGTGCGACGCTTCTATTGCAGTTTGTTTGCGGTGTTTATGAAAGTATTCTCACATATACGGGGACAGTAGCGTGTTTGTGTTCGTCTATACAATACATACGAGTAAGATAAACGTTTCGTTCTGCTTCGACAGGCATTAAAGATATCTTATAGGTTAGATATATCTACTTCCCATAAATCTAGAACCTAAATATCTGTCTAGGAGGCGTAAAAACTGTCTAAAACTTATGTGAAATCCATTATTGCCAAAATAATGCTCAGGCAATTTCTACTCCATCCAAATAAGTCACAAAACCTTCCGATCAAGCCCGTCAAATCAATTTTGATGTATTGAAACAGGTCAAGCACCCAATTAGCAAGAGAACTTAAGCATTCACTCTCATTTAAAACCCTCCCGGTCAAAATAATTTCGTTGATCGCTGAAATCTTGGCTGAAAGTCAAATGCCAACTATTTTAGCGGAAGTTGAACGAAGGCATTTACGCAAAGTTCAGGCGGTCATATTTTTAAAACCACGTTCGTTTAGAATTTTTATACTGAACTAAATTTTGCTTTATATTTTTCAGATTTTTGCAACCGCACCCTCGGTACTGAAAATTGACGTGAAACAAAAGGAAGGGTAACTACAACCCGGTGGTAGATGAAGCTAAAATCTGGGGCTTATTATTTTTTGAAAGTTTTAGGTCTTCCTCGAACATTCGATGTTAGAGGAATTTCTCTAAAATTTATAAAGTTAGTACGGTGAAGCCTAAAATTATGTAGGTATGTAACGTAACATTATTTTACAAAGGAAACAAAAGAAGTTAGTTATCTTTATGGAAATCATGTCAAAAGAACAAAATGTAATTTGCTTTTCGTAGATTTTTCTTACAGCTCAATATCAATAAATATATACAAATTGTGCTTTTTTCTCAGTAATAGTTTAATTCCAGATATAAGTACATATATACATACACACAGTCAAGAAATTTGGAATTTACATTAAAACTTTATAAGTATTATGACATATTTTAAAATTACCTGAATTATACCGTTTTAGCAAAAATTTTGCAATATGTACTCTTCGATGAGTAATGCCTATTTTATTTTAGAAACATAGGTGGATAGTTAGTTTCTTATCAGTGAAAAGTCCATAGACTATAGAATTTCTTTTTATCATATCCATATCTACAACTATTTAAAACCATCTTGACATCTTGAATATTAAAACAAGAGTCACTGTAAGTGCCAAATCTATGTAGCAACTTCAGAAGTTAAAGTGCCAAAACTCAATTAAACTTGCAAAGTGAGGCACAGATTGCATAATGATAGCGTTCCAACTGAGTATGTGTGCTGAATAAAGTGGGTTATAAAAAGTAAAACTGCAATATTTGAAAGTGTCACTCAGTAAAGTGTGTCATGGGACTTGGCTCTGTGCCGTATAGTGCATTGATATGGTCAGTTATTGTATCGGCAATATGTTGTCAGCGTGCCAAAATTCGTGCGGCGTTATTTGGACCAACCAAACCAAAAGTGTTGCGGAAAATTTGAACACACCGTCTTGAATTTGTTGAGTTGTAAATAATCGTGTCTTAAATAAATAAATATTACACAACATAACATACATTTCCTTTTTTATAATAGGCAAACAAGATGACCTCACTCCACCTGATGGTAAGCGGTAGTGAGATCCAAATATGAGGTCGACAGGCAAAATAGATCATATTGCGCCTGTCGCACTCACCCTGAAGGCCTGCTTAAATGCCGTTTCACGCCCCGCCTGAAGAGCCCGGGATCATAGGAGGGAGGGAAAACATGAGCTGGAAGGGCCTTAATGGCACGGGGCAGAAATGATGAGCTGAACCTCTTAGTCCGAGCCACCAGCGACTGCATTGAATGTGGATGGCAGCGCTGTCCTGCACGTGTCGTTCGGGAGTGGAAAGGGGACATTGATCTGATCCCGTGGTAAGTAGCTTATGCACTTATATTACGGATATCCGAATCAACATTGGATACACAAATAATATTAAACATATTTAATAATACACTCAGACACGGATCAAACACCGATGTTCGTCACACAAATATTTTTCCCGAGTGGGATTGTTTTATTTTGTAATTTTTAGTTACCTACTTAGTCCTTTTAGATATAGTTTTTAAAATTAACAGACACAAAAGCTATTTCAATTTTATTTGTTTGTTTTAGTTAATGTCACTATATTTTATTCAGGTCATAAAACTCAGGGGTATATACTCAAAGCTACCTATGAGCGCTTGCAGGCCATTTTTTTACTTTACGATTACCAGTACATTTAAAAAGATAAATTTTCAAACACAAACTCAAAATATGTTTAATGAACAAAACATACTGGCAATCTCTATCACCTATCAGCAGTATCAACGGCTAATCAACTTCATTTTTACGAACTTGCCACTATTGCTACGACCATAGGTGTAGTCGATGACTACTCGTTACCACTAGTTGTTTTCCCTTGGCACATTGTTTCTTCTTCATTACCCAATAGGCATTGTCACCGCTTTAATTTACTGTCGAAATGCAAAATGCACGTCGGGACGCCTACGACTGCGGTTTGGCGAGCCGAAGGCCGTTCTTTGTGGTCCAATTAAAATTTCATATGAGGGCTTTTCAGATTTGCTGCGATCATTACGACGTGCTACTCTATTATTGCGCACTGTGTATGCACCGTGAAATTTTAGTGGAAAAAATGATTCTATCTTACTAGCAGAATAGATTTGTGCATTTTTTTACTAATACCAGTTTTACAAATGTAATAAACGACACTCGAAAGCACATTTACATCATCACAGCAAGCCGCTTCATTACTTAAGGAGTAGAGCTTTTTTAGCTTTAATCATCTTTTATGCAGCAAGCAGTATCTGATTACGTTCACATTTCTTAAAATAACGATCGCTTCTCTCGCTTTCAAATTATTTATTTTTTAAAATTAAATTTCAAGGAATACCTTAGCATGATTCGATAGCACTAATAAAGGCAAATTGTTGTGCTTCATGAAATCAACTACTAAAATTTTACGGTATGGGTATATGTTAATGTACTTTTGTTAAAAGCACATTATGCTGATGGTCCTACGCGTCTCTCTTATCGGTCTTTGAGCAATGGAACATAGAGTACACTAATCTATGCTATGTCTACTGACTTGCATTTATAATAATGTCCTGCGCAGTTAGCTGATCTCCATTAAGACCGATCGGAATGGCCGAAATCAGCACGATATTATTAAATGTTGGCATCTTCTCTTGAGATGTGTAGCTTAGTCTTTTCGTACTACGAGAACAATAACAGCTTATATATCTTATGACGAGACCGTCAAGAAAGTTACGCGAGCGATCGAGAATTCGATCCCATAGTTCGGAACTTAAACGAAGCGATTGCGTTATTACAGGTACTAATGTCTGGGAACGTTGTGGTAAATGATTGTTAACTACTAGTATATTATCTTTTGATAAAATCTTTAACCCCCGTTGATGAATGGGTCTTCTTAGTGTCCTGTGTGGTTATAGACATTAAAATATAAATATATACTTTTTACACAGATAAACTGATACATAATGTGTTATGAACTCGTCACTAAACTACTTTCTAATAGTTTCCATAGGATTGTCTGTTATTTACGCGAACACTGCACAGTGCACATCCTTACTTCCTTACTATCCTCACCAATATTTAAAATCCAAAAGTAACTCGGTCTGTCTGTCTGTCTGTTGCGCTTTCACGCATAGAGTACTGAACCGATTTAAATGAAATTTGGTACAATAGTCCATAGCCTGAGAAAGGACATAGGATACTTTTTAACCGACTGCGCTATAAAGAAGTAATGTTTACCCGTTAAACGTCCCTATGCGGACGAAGTCGCGGGTGGGAAGCTAGTTTTAAATAAAACTAATTTTACGGACGAAACTCGCGCCCTCTCAAATTTGTATTGTTATTTAAAATCTGTATGATCTGTTTCTATCCGCTTTGCTTTAACTGCCTCGTTGGTCTATTAGTAGCAAGTGCTGTGTTAGGATCAAGAGGTCCCCGGTTCGAGTCCGGGGTCGGGCAAAATTAGTGTGAGTTTTTCTGTACTCAGCTCGTAGTTAGGAAGTTGGCGGTTGGACGCCCGTGCCTCGGAAAGCACGTTAAGCCGTCGGTTCTGCGCCCGATCTCTCATCGGTCATGTCGGATTGCCGTCTCACCGAACTATGAGAGTAAGGGAATAGAGAGTGCACTTGTGTTTGCGCGTACACTTGTGCACTATAATATGTCCTGCGCACTTGGCTGATCTCAATTGAGATCGGCCGCTATGGCTGAAATCGGTCTGACGCCTTATCTATTCGCTTTATATTTGGGTATACGTAATATACTGTGTCGTATCCAGCCAATATGTAGATTAGGACATCCAAATTATTAGATTTATACATCAATTCATCATCTAATCACTGGTAATGGATGTTCTGATAGATCTGACAATCATTACATATATCAATACTTATAACAATCAATTAAATATATACCTATTGAACACTTGTAACATACATAGGAGTAAGTCAATTCCGTTTGACCTGATGTTATATCAGTGGTCGTAATTTAGTGGAGCATATGACGCCTGCATAATGGCGGCCAATCACGTCTCCTAATTGCCCACGTAACTTACCAAATCATTGATTAACTAATTGATCGCTCCCGAACCGATGGTTACTAATGAAGTGTCAGCTGGAGTTTAGGTCGCTGGTCAAATGTTGGTCAATTTATATGTTTAGGTAATAAATAACGTTCGCATTTGGTTAGGGGGAATGTTAGCAAGCATACGCTGTTTTTGTTTTATTATTAAGCCGCGTACCTAATGTTTGTTCTTACTGACATACGATGATGGCTTGGAGTAGCCTCGTCATCACCACCGGACTTGCAGAGATGCGGATGGATCTCACCTCTAAGCGGAGTAATTAGATAGGTATATGTATTTATGTACTTACCTATCTTATGTTGTACGTTTGTGTCATCAGTATTTCGTAACAGCATACATGTACTACGTTCAGCCTCTAGATGTGGAATTATTTTTCTAATGCGAAAAATATGCATCGATTTTATGCTTACTTTGTGAAATGGATATTTCAACTTGCATGTTACATGAAAATATTCAAGAGAAAGGTATCTACTAACTCTAAGCTCAATATTTTTATACAAATTTAAATATAATATCAAGAAATAGATTTTTAACTAATTTTTTTTACTTATATTATTCATGTTAATTTTTAATATGAACGTCATTCGTATTAGTTCATGCCATATTTAGCAAATGGTACCCTTATAGATTTGATTATGACATGACACACTTATCTTATTCATTTGCATTCTAATATCGTAAGTTCAAAGAGATGATAAAGCTTGAAGATTACCTTTATACTTTGATCAAAAGCTTCTAAATGAGATTTCTGAAAAACGAAATCACTTCATTCGCTTGAGTACTAACACGATTACTTAGATTGACTCAGACGTTAGATTCGTGAAGTTGCTCCTTTTGTAAAGCTTCGTATTGAGAAGCTTTAGCGTAATAATGCAAACCATTATTCGGATCTTGCAAACAAAAAGTGGTTTTCTTGTAGTCTTTAACTACAGTTTTATAAAAGTTCTAGAGGCAATGATGAAAATGGAACAACTTTTGTAAGTCTTGAAAAAAAATATGAATGTCACCTTTGCAAGATTACAGTGATATTTCGTATAAGTCGTTATATAAGGTCGGACCAAAAAGTCATCCTAAGGTCTATTCTGTTGTCATAATAATTAATTTTTTTTTCTTACCTGACATACGATGATGGCTTGGAGTAGCCTCGTCATCATCGCTAAACTTGCGGGGGAGCGGATGGCTCTCACCCATGTTAAAACGCAACAAGGTTAATAATCCAATGAAAAAAATATATAGGTAATATGTAAGTACCCTATACGTAAACTTTATAATAAAGTTTTGTTATGTTACATACTATCAATATAAATATTTTCCGTTATTTTACTTACGCATAAAATTTTCTCGAAACTTATATATGTTACGGTAAAAGTGGATAGAGTGGTTATTGTGTATAATTACCGGTAACTATGCATAATTTGTAGTGTTCGTGGTAAAGGTGGTGAAAACTATCGAATTAATCACATTTACCGGTAATTATATAAAATTACCATACCCTTTGTGTAAATGTGGCAAATAATAAAATAAAACTTGACTTGACTGGCTCGGTGAAACAATGGTTTTGTTAGTGACCCAGGCTGGCGATTCCAAGAGTCGTGGGTTCGATTCCCACTCGGGACATATATTTGTTTGGTGAATATCGGTGTTTGTTCCATGTCTAGGTGTGATAATGTAGTTAAGTATGTATTTATAAATTACTTTTCTGAAAACATTTAGACCGCGTAAGATAGATGATTGAAATTTGGATCATCAAATTTCAATCATAGTCGCAAGGGATCGGAGTTACTGGGAAAAAACTTTTGTATGTAAAATCCTGTAGTTCACGCGAACGAAGTCACGGGCACAGCTAGTTATAAAATAAACCAGTCAAGTATCTAGAAACAAAACTTCATGTTTGGTTTTTAAAAAAATATTATCTTATAAAAATAAAGTTAAATAAAATTAGAAAATTGGCAGGGAGTTTTCAGTGGAACTCTTAAAATCCTTTTTCGTCAATATATTTTCGAGATTTGAGATGTGTGACATTTGGAATTGCAGAGTACTTGTGATATTTGTCAGCAATGTCAACATTTACCACAGTCGAGCAAGAGTTTTATATAATTACCGGTAAATTTGAATAATTCACTACATTTACCATGTGCGTTGGGAATTATCTATATTTACCGGTGATTATAGATAATTACCGATTGCTCACATTGACCGTAACATATACATACACAGTCACACTATCTTAGCCGTCCATGTGTAACTATAGGTATTTACAAAAGAACATTAAAGATTCCCCAAAAACTTTCACCGTCTGCCTTCCAAGATTCGGCACCCCCAAAAAGCGTTGACCGCCATGACAGAAGCCCTAGCAACCCTCATTACATCGATTTGCCGTACCTAACACGGAATAAAACCGCCCAGAATTTAGTCGTCACGAAACAATTTTCATTAGCGAGCATTACGTGACTGCATTATTAAGGGCCCAGGAGCACGCGCCCGCCCTCTTTTGAAATAAAAACTTTTCTATTATGTCCCACAAGATTGCGTATTCACGCCGCCATACGATTTTTGAGTGACATATTTTCGAATGCTTTTAGTCCGAAAGTCGGCATTGGCACTGTTTCGTTTCGCTTGTAAATTAACAAAGTTTCCGTTGAAAGTCTGTTTATATTATCTGAGGGTGTAATTTTGCTGCTTACTTGGCAAGGTGAGCACGCGCGTTTTAGTATACGAACTACGAAATTAAAAGGGATTTTTGTCTGTTTTATTTATCCAGCTTTCCGTCTGCGAAGACGTTTGACGCGTAAAATATTTCTCTATAGCACAGTCGGATAAAAATTTGTCTAGGTCCTTTCTGAAATTGAAAACTATCTGTGTGCTATTTAATTTGCTTAGGTGTGAAAGCGAGAAACAGATTGAGTTATCTATAATATAAAAATGAATCGCAAAATGTGTTGGTAAGCGCATAACTCAACAACGCCTGACCCATTTTGGCCAATTCTTTTTTTAAAATTTTCGTTGAAGTCCAAGGATGGTTCTTACGGCGAGACAAATCGAATGATTGCCGGGAAAACAGGATGAAGTCTGTCGGGTCAGCTAGTAGCATTTATAAAATTAGTAATGATTGTTAGCGTGTTGTTCACGTAAATAAAGTAGAGGTTGTAAATAATTACCTTCTGTAAAACTAATCTCAATTATTTCATTTCATAAAACAAAGGCTATTACGAAAATTACAAGTAAAATTAATGTTAAGAGTTTGGTTAAAATAACGAAGTTATTCGTGCATTTAGCTCATAAACTGCAGTTGGTTTTCTGAGTTAATCCTAAATGCTTAACAAATATTCGCGAGACCGAAACTAGACAAAAACTTACTGGTGTATAAATAACATTGAATATAATTAGAACTGAAGTCGGCAAGTTAGATTGTGGTTAGAGACTGGTGACTAAGAGGAAACCGAGCTTAAGCAAAAGGTAATGTACATAGTATAATTATTAAAAAATTAGTTATTTTATTACTATCTTTTTGCTGAGGCTTTTGGCGGCCAAACCTTTATAGATTTAGCGGATATGATGTTCATCTTCATCATTGACGTTTGCTCGATATCTTAAGATTTGTCTGTGTTTATAAAATTTTAATCATTAGTAGGTACTGCTATTTTAAGGTCACCTTTACCTGAGGCTCGGTAATAGCTATAAGATCGTCTAAGTTGTAGTTTTTTCTTATTGTTGATTATTTTGTTTTCATATTACACCTTATGTATAAATTATTATTTCGTATACCACGAAGTTCCCGTCAAAATAACACACCTTTATCGTAGTCGGTAGGAGTGGTAATAAAAATTAGCCGGTCTCCTTTGTCAAGTTTTAATAAGCTGTGTATTAAATTTCACATAAATCCTGGACTGATTTAAATTCAATTTTATACGTTTCATCGATAGTTCTGTCGTGAAAGCCACAGAGTTACATTCGCTTAATAGTTCATTAATAAACGTAAGGATAAAAAAATCTATTCACTCGACCTAAGGATAAAGATAATCTATTTTCTCTCAAACCAGATTAATGAAAGAATACCTTCGTCTTAAATAATGAAGACATAGCTACGGCAAATTCTAATTCCTACCCGGGGAAGCCTAAATAACTATGAATAGTATTAGAACATTGCTTAACAAGTTCCCGTGGTCGTGGCCCAGACTATTCACTCGAGCTCGGAGCGGGCAATAATTAAGACAATCCTCAATAGAACTCTACCCCGGTGAAGTTCTGGGTACCGGGGTATTTATAATATACCGACCGAGGTAAGATTATAAATAATACCGTTAAACTACACCTAGGTCATTAGGGGTACGTTAGGGAGTCCTACTAAATTTTATTTTACAGAATTTACTGAACTGTGTTAATGCTATATATTAACTGAGAACTATTGTTATAAAATATGCTTTCAAATAAAAACGCATAAATCAACTCCGTTTAAGAGCTACGATGTAACAGACAGGCACACAAAGTGTACATGTACATTAGCTGTATTTGTGCAATAAATGAATAAATAAAACGAGTAAATGTACAAAATCAATGCCAGAACGGTATTAGTAATTAAATCATCCAACAATAGTTGGTAATAATTGGTAAAGGTTTACAGCGCAAACCCCATAAGCCTCTATCATATTATGAATTTAAATCAATTTATAGTATTTAATAATAATTTAATATTGGTTCAGTAGCAAACTGGCTGGCTGGCTGGCTGGCAAGGACTGCCAGCCAGCCAGCCAGCCAGGTCGGTGGAACAGTGGTTAGTGACCCTGGCTGGCGGTTCCAAGAGTCGTGGGTTCGATTCCCACTAGGGACAAATATTTGTGTGATGAACACCGGTGTTTGTTCCGTGTCTGGGTGTGATTATGTATTTATAAATATATATGTATGTATATCAGTCTCTGACGCCCATAGTACAAGCTCTGCTTAGTTTGGGGTCAGAGGACCGTGTGTGGAAATGTCCCAGATATTTATTTATTTATTTTAACTATCAAAACCCATATATAATATTAGTGTTATTTGTCAATACATCGTCTGAAAATTTTAAATTCCACTACAAATTGTACAGTGGTATTCAATTTGTAACATTTCCATTGAGTATTGTGTAAATTGCGGTTTCGTTTTAAACTGGTGCTGTTATTATCTTTGATTAATGTACGGCAATTACGAGAGGTTCATGTTAACAACTAATTTAGAGAGTAGAGCATGCAAAGGTTGTATAAAGGTCTAAGCATATGGTCTTACGTAATTATAGTTATATGTAGAGCAAAAGCTTAGGGCTATGAACAATGCCCTAGTTAAACAAGATCATCATTAGTGTAGTTAACCTATCATCGTTAATTGTAGCCCGGTAATTTTGGAAGGTTAGACTAGTATTGTTTTGTTAATAAGGTCGACTGAGAGTGATGTGATATTATTTTTTTACCAAAACCGACAAAATACACTTTAATAGATGTAGATTTATACCTTCTAAAAGTTCTCTTAAAGCTCGGTTAAAAGCTTTTTTATAAAAAAGCCGCTTGCTTTTTAACATTATTGCTTTTTTTTCTCATAAGCTCATACAGATTCAGCCGGACCCCGAGATCTCTGTTTTTAAACAGATCTGGCCACCAATAGACCAACAACGCAGTCAATAGATATGTTACCGGCCAAACCCGATTTCAGGACAAACTAGTTTAGCCTAGGCCAAACTAGTTTGTCCTAAGCCCGTTAGGATAAACCGGTATAGCCTAGTCCAAACTAGTTTGTCCTAAGCCCGTTAGGATAAACCAGTTTAGACTAGGCCAAACTAGTTGATCTTGATATAGATACGCATTATCTAGGATAAACTGGTATGGCCTTTTCCAGACATTGTAATATGTCAAGAAAGTCAAAATAAATAGATTATCCAAATAAAATCCTTCGTAATTGGAAAAATTATAATTTTTATTATACTATAATCTTATTTCTTACTTCTTATAATGATTCGTGGTTAAGTTTTCATTCGTGCAATCATACTATATTTGGCAAGAAATAAATGTTTTTTTTTATGTAAGCATTAATGTCTTAATTATTACAATTATTATGTCGTTAAAAATTATCCTTACTAATATTATAAATGTGAAAGTTTGTAAGTATGGATGTATGGATGTGTGGATGTATCGATGTATGTGTGGATGTTTGTTACTCTTTCACGCTCAAACTTCTGAACCGATTTTCATGAAATTTGGTATGCTGGTGGCTGGCACCTGATATTTTTTTTTAATTCAATCCCCATGGGGTTCATTGGGCCCCCCCAAATTGGGGGGGGGGGGTGAAAATTAGTATGGGAGACTTTTGACGTGTTTGTCGATTTTTATAAAACTTGGCATGGAGGTAGTTGGCATTTCGGAGACACCAGAGCTATTTTTTTTAATTTCATTCAAAGGGGGGGGGGGAACGTTCGTTTATAGATTTTTATAAAACGTGATATGGAGGTAGCTGGCTATTTTAATAGATCATTGCTACTTAAACCCATTAATACGCGGACAAAGTCGCGGGCGGCCGCTAGTAGATAATAAATGATAATACAAACAATCATACTTTAACAAATAATAATAAAAAGAAATAATCATATGAGTATTATGTACCCTATGACTTCAAAAGTGAAAATGATCTAAACTGCGCCTATTATTTTTAAAGGGTGTAAACAAAACCTTAATCGAAAAACTTTAATCGATAAAAAACATGTCTAATAGTAAGTGATGAAGTCGTGAAGTGTTTTCTAACACAATGACCTCATATTAAAATAATTTCAACCCTTGAAAATCTTACAACCCTTGCAAACAACCCCTAAATTGAAAAAACACAAAGAAATACATTAGTGTGTAAATATAGAGAAGGTAATATTTTATATTTTCTATAATAATTTTCAAGTTTTAACCCCCTTTCAACCCTTGAAACCCTGATTTTTTTTTAAGTTTACTTGCAACGCGATATTGCAAAATTCGCACGGGAACGGGAGTTATTGAGCAAAAACTTTTGGATGTAAAATCTCATAGTCCACGCGAACGAAGTCGCGGGCACAGATAGTTATGTATATTTATACACAATACAATAGTTTTGGGTCTCTTTATTATACTGCGTACTCTCACATTGCTCCAAATAATCACATGCCGAAATTTTCAGTTACGGAGTAGAGAAAAATAAAATATGTTTTTGACTATAACTCCTTTAATTTTCATGCTATCACAATTTTTAAATTTAATTTTTGTTAACAGAAGGCCATACCGGTTTATCCTATCTTTATTAGAAACAAGAAATAAGATTATAGTATAATAAAAATTATTATTTTTTCCTATTGCGGAGGATTTTATTTGGATAATCTATTTATTTTGACTTTCTTGACATATTACAATGTATGGAAAAGGCCATACCAGTATATCCTAGATAATGCGTATCTATATCAAGATCAACTAGTTTGGCCTAGTCTAAACTGGTTTATCCTAACGGGCTTAGGACAAACTAGTTTGGACTAGGCTATACCGGTTTATCCTGACGGGCTTAGGACAAACTAGTTTGGCCTAGGCTAAACTAGTTTGTCCTGAAATCGGGTTTGGCCGGTAACAGATATAAGTGCTACGAATCTAAATCCTCGCAGGGTTCGAATAACTTCTCCTATCTTATGCCAATAGGTCTGCGGTATCTCAGACAGTGTTTACTTTATCAGAGCTGTTCCCCACGGGACTTTCAACAAAAACAGAACCGACTTTGTTGTTACAACTCCATTTATACATCGCTACGTTAATATTCAATGTGGTATTGTAATTTTTTGGAGTTGAATACACTGAATATACTTACACATTTCAATAGCTTTTTGTGCCTCTAAATATTATGTCTTAGTACACATTTTTTCTGCGTATAAAAATTGAATTTTAATAAGAAGCCCGAAATATATGATTACATTTTTACTTTTTTGCTAATATCAATTTTATTTAATTTAAATTAAGAAATATTAAAATCGATTGCCTCATGATCACTAATATTGTACCGTGTCTAGAAATCTATAAAAAAAGTGTATATTCGTACTTGTTAGTTCTGAATCGCTAATTATACTTGAAAATAGTGCAGTATTTCTCTTAAAATATCTATTTCAAAAGCGGCACTTCTTTATTGAAGCATTCAGAGGCAAAGCTTAATTTGCACTGAAAACTAGAAAATAAATAAATAGTTACAACTTAGCAATCAGCCTACGAAGGTGGTCCCAGTCATTATTATTTCTGATGGTAGTAGTTGGTATGACTAAAATAAAAACGTGGGGCCTCTATGAAATCCTATCCTACCTATGGCAGAGCATATCTTTATACTTTGGTAGATCATAACTCGGGGTTCGGAGATCATAATTATGTAATCCGCCATTTTGTAGCGGCGGCCGTCTTGGATTTACAATGTAATTGATATTACTACATTGTATTGTCATCGGAACTAAAGGTTTGTACCAAATTTAAGATAAATCTGAAACAGGAAGGTACTTAAATTTGAATTACTAAATTTGACCGAAGAATAAAAAATAAAATAAACGGGGTGAGCAAAATAAAATAATAAAAATAAAAACGCACATTCCTGTAATAAGTACGAGTCTCCAATACAATGTCAACCCGTACACGCTAAATTTGGCCTCAATGGAATGCTCGAACGGGGCACTATATTGATATTAATTGAAGAACATAGAAACCGTCCGGCCCGGGACGAATAACAGATTAATAAAAGGCTCTACCAATCGTAGGAATTCCCTTTGTGACTTTGTGTGATGCGAGTGCCTAATAAATCCAAATCAAGGGCAGTCGCACACATATTTGTGTGACGCTATACTCGTAGATGCCTTTGTTACCTTTCAAAGTAATTCGGGATGACAAAGTATCTGGAATTAGGGGAACCGCTTAATGAAATATCTAGGATCACATGTCTCTTGATAGATATCGTATTATGTACCTACTAATAACAATTTATCTACGACTTCTTTCTCCGGGCCATTTCTTTTCGAACGGAGTACGCAAGACAGTGATCCTAAACAAAGCTACTTCAGTAATTAGCTACAATGAAGCAATTATCTTTGTTCTTACTTCGGTTTTACAGTTAAGATGTATTTAATTGAGCAAAAATTGTTTAAAATGTAAGTTATGGTGTTCCATTATGTGCACTTCAAATCTATCCGTGTGGTAATGTCCCAGACATTTATTTATTTATTAACAACTAGCTGTGCCAGCAAATTATACGTATTTGTACACCCCTTAACAAAAACAACGACACATTAGAAAGTATATTCGAAAATGCGTAATACAAATAATAATCATCTTAAATTTGGAATGAATATAATTTGTGTAAACCTTCTCATGCATTGAAATGTGTGTTTAAAAGACATGCCTTTGATTTCAATGGCAGCTGTACACACGTCGAGCGGACTCCAACAATATGTGCTGTTTTTATTTTTATTGGCAATTAAACAATTAACCCTTTGAGATGTACAAAAGACCCAATTTTCTGAGCTCCCCCCTGCTAAGCGAAATTTTATACTCGTTCGCGGAGTATTGTGGTGAATTTTAGAGCAATTGTTCAATGTACGAGGTGAAAGGTTTTGCCTGAATGCTGCCATTTGCAAAATGAGGAAGTTTCACAGCTGGGTAGGTACTGGTGTATGTTAAATTAGGTCTAGCTTTTTTGTTTTTTTGTTTTCGTGCTTGTAAGTAAGAAATGGCGCAGCATTGTGTACTCGTATGTTGTATACTTGGTTGTGGGTTTAGAAAATTTTTAGTTTGTTAATTCCAAAATGTAAGATTACCTATAACATGAGGCATGATGAATAAAATTTTATATTTAATATAAACTGCTTGAAATAGAAGGGACGTACGCATGTCGCACATCAACGTACAACCTCATAGGAAGAAACTTCGTCTCCATGTATGCAAAGTTAGAGAATTAATAATTAATAATAGTTAAGTTTGTAAGTGTGATCTAAATTGATTGATAAGACCAATATTAATTCTGATTTCCGGAACAGAAGTGGTTAAGCTAGCCATCTCTCTCAAATTAATATTAAACGATGTGCCACAACATAATATTATTATGATGTTTAGTAGATATTGATATTTGTATGTGTGAAGCTGAGCATCGTGATGTTTGTAATGAAAACTTAACTTATTTTGTTTTATCTTTTATGTAACTTATCTTATTGTATTTGTTTATTTGATGTTTCACTGATAATTATAGGGTGACGAATAATAAAAAAAAATATATTCATGTTTTATGATTTATTTAATAAAAATCTCTTTTGACTTGAACACGATCACTAAATTACAGACAGTTAAAGAAATATTGTATTTATGTAACATTGAGAATATTTACGCTGTATGTATATTCAGTCGACCAGCTCAGAGCAATAGCAAACCGAAGTTCTGGACAAACCGTGGTAAATAAATAACCTAGGTATTTAGGTGAAGATGAGTATGTGTTACTATATAAAGGTATTTTGGCTTTCAAGGCTGTTAGCTTTCGACTAATTATTGAAGAATTTAAACTCACTTTAGTTTTTACTTTAATGTAAGCGCCTAGTGAAGAAAATTCAAAGATCCAATTAAAAATTTTGAACAAAATTATGAAACCTAGTTAAAATTCAACGCAGTGTGTCCAGAACTTTATAAAACGGAAGTCTCACTGACTGATTCGTATTGTACAATAATATTTACATGTTTTTTTTTTCATTTGGATCATTTAGCTGGTAAAATTATAAAGCAAAATTACTTGAATGTACATTAGTATTCTTGTTAATGAGATAAAAATTGGAAGCATGTGTTCCACATCCACAAATAAATCCTATAAAATTGTATGACTCATCTGGTTTTTTTCCCATTACTAAAAATTTAGATTGAAATAATTTGTAGGAGTTTATGAAATATTTATTTTTATTTTTACAAAGGTATAACAAGTATCTTTAAGAAAAACATAAATTAAAGTGCACTTCAGTTCTATTCTTAAAAAAAATTACATTTTATATCAATTTCAGTATAATGATATCTAAAGCAAATGTGAAAGTGACTAAATGTACCTATGTACACAAAAGAATAACATAAAAAGAGTGCACCATGGTTTTGTAGATATTTACATAATATACAACTATTTACTAAAAGTTTTAACAATTACGTCATGTTGGGGAATAACATTTTGATTTCAAGAAATTTTACATGTTCCCAAGAAGCATCAATCAATTTTGGACCATTTAAAAATCATATTATTTTTTATATGTAAACGTTTCGTGCCTTATGTGTTATTGAATAATTGCCAATTGCAATAGAAAAATAAGGTATATGGTGTAATTTTTCATTAACGGTCTCTAAATATTGCACACAAACTTAAGCTATCAAATGGGAACATGACAAGCATGACAATGAAAAAAAGCTCATGTTTATTAAAAAATCATATTCTACGACCAAAATAAATTGAACACATAAATCGATGCCAATCCGTAGTGGAGTCAACAAACTGCTGTGCTCTACCACTGTTTAAGCAAGCTCAAAGGTACAAAAGCTTAGCCGATAACGATTGCACTTTCCGTGTAAACAAGGCTCTGTCTATGCACTTCAATTTAAATTGCCGCAGAGGCTACCAAATTGCGGACAAAATCATTACTGTACCCTATATTTTAATACACCTGACATAGAAAATTCAATATTGAACATCAAAAAACTTGATTAGTAGTTAAGAGAACGGACATTTAGTAGCTAACATGGCAGTTTTATTAATCATGTACAAAATCTGATTCAACTGTTTCAGCCTTTTCATGTACCTATTAACTACTAAAAATTGATAAGTAACAACAACGTAGTTATTACGTTTCTATGAAACGATTGTAATAACAGTAAAAATAATTAATTAGGCTTTTCTATCACTTCGCCGTATACTCCCCCGTTCCATAAATATTTCAACGTCCCTCACTATGTACACCGATTCCACCTTTGTCTTTGAGACCCACTTAGGTGTTTTTCTACTCGCGATAGTCCTGGAATGTTTCGGTAACGCTCAACCCTCATGGCCTCTACGTTTAAGACGCACAGTCAGACACTTTCATGTTCATCTTTGTCCTTTCGCGTTGAGGAGTCCCTCTGAGGAGTTCGAAGCGGGGATGGCGAGGGGGCTGCCCCCCTCAGCTGTGTGTTAGGGAATCCAACGGCACCACCAGTTTTCCGTTGGAGTAGCTGCAACAAACGAAAAAAATACAATTAGCCATAACTTTAAAACACGTTCACATTTTTTACAAGCTGCTGTCAAGTATAAAGCGTTGGCTGATTAGTATATAATAAGTACCTATACAGTGGTGTATAAATGTAATTAATATCAAGTATTAACCTGTATGGAATAGTAGATGTTCTGGATTTAGCTCTGCTTGGCCTACAGGCTTCATCTGCAACCAAGACATTTTAACTTATATCACCTAAGTTTACAGAATATCTCTTGTGACGTCAACGTTTGTCTTCTCGGATTAATCGGAAACTTTCCGCTCATATCGCATCGAGGAGGCTTAATTAAGTGGTAGCGCATGCTATTGTCTCGGTTCTTGCGGAACAATACTTATCTCAAGTCGAAGTTTGCAAAAGTAATATCTGCAATACCTTAATGAGAGAACTTTGTATCGACTTTCTTAATCGCTTCTGACCCGACCGCGTCGCGCCGCTTGTTATCAACTCCCCCACTGCTTTCGTTCCCCTTACTTGCTTATACAACTGTGTTACGTTTATCATGATATGTGTTATGATTTGAAGTTATGGCAGCAACAAAATACGAAAAATAAATCAACAAAATAGGATCTAGATATCCTCAAAGAGGCAACATCAATTTTTTATGGACGCGCCATTGCCAATTGGTGTGGTAAAATAAAAATAATTACTGGTAGAAAGTCGGTGATTTTCGGTTACAAGTATGACTGGTACTTTCTGCCAGCAAAGTGACAAACAACCAAGTGTTGAGGGACCCTTACCATAGTGCGGCTAGCACCGTTGTGAGAGGCACGCATCGCATTTGACGGGCTCTGCCCGCCGCTTGCCCTGAGAGACTTGCGAGCCGGACTTACGCCGGAAAGTGTACCTAACGAGCAGACCTGCAATGCAAAATGCCGCACCGTTAACAAAACAAAGGGACAAACTAAAAAGAAAACAACAAACACAGTGCCGCGCGCGCGCGTCCATCTGAAAATCGCCTATGGGCGGACGAAAGCGGGCGAAAATAAAAAATGGGTGATACTCTTAGGGTTTTCACGACTTGATACCGCTCGAATTCATTCAGGTTTATGTGTGAATAGGACTTCGTGCAATTTTGCAGTGAATAAATACTATCGCCTGTGTGATGACGGTTTATGAATGTTTAAGTAGTCGGTATTTTATGCTAGAACTTTTGCTTGAGCTAAATTCAGAAGTTTATAATGTATATTTTTTTAAAAAGCAGTGCTTGTAAATATTTTATAAAGGCCTGTTAATCAAATACATACGTTATAAATATGCGTAAATACTTATAAATACATGATATACTAAATGTATTCTACAGATATCGATTTGCATAGCTTACCAGTAAGTCCAGCTTTGTTGATGCTATTTGAGCTGGAGAAGCCCGATATTTTCTTCCAAGCCTTTTTGTTCCAAAAGCCGGTTGTTTTCGCATCGCCACAGCTCGAGCTCCTCGGCGAGGGCACGTCTCTGGGGCAGCGAATGCCGCATTCCTCCGCGCCGAGGATGCGGACGCCGGCTCCTCGGGTGCCGTACGCCACGGCCGGCAAATGCGGCACGGAACCTGTCGGCTTCCGCCGTAAGCTACCTACATAGCTTGCCCCGCTACTACTGCCGCTGAAACCGCTATCTAAATCTGGCGGATTACAGCTAGCCGGCGATAGTAACTCGTCCGTCGGACCCACTCGGAGCAATTCTTCTATATTGTCCCTATCTTCCGCACGCTCGGAATCCGGAGATTCGCATTCTGGCATTAACATGGCTTCTACACTAAGATTTAGTTCGCCCAAAATTCGTTTATGCCTTGATTCTACTCGCCGCACTTCCTCCTCCACGACACTTCGGTCAAGGGAAACAAGCGACTGTCGAGGAGCGTATCGATGTTTCGGACAGGTTCTAGTGCCATCCGTAATTTCTTCGTAAATGTTTTCTTCTGTGCCATACCTTGTGACATAATTGTGTCGCGCGGAGCGGTCTCTCGGTATGCCGCCTCGGCCGCGTTGACGGTTTGCCTTTCTTGAGGATGAAGGCATTGATAAATGATGGTCATAGTATGCGTAAGAGTAATCAACTGGCTCGAACCGCTCCATAGTCGCAGCAATGTTACTTCTATTCCACGATTGCGGCGGCGGTTCCCTGGACAAGTTTACAGCGGCCAGCCTTGCCGGTAAGATCTCGTCCAAATCACGGGCGCATCTCTCATCAAGAGATTGCGCTCCGTCATCTTCTTCCCGCCTGTGTTTCCTGTGGGGTCGTCTGGACGTCTGCGAACGTGGATGTGGGTGGTCGCAATCGGATCCACGTCCATGGTTGAAGTCTGGTGTGTGGCTGCGGTTGTAATCAATGGGTCGATGTTTACAGTCGAGCGTGTGGTGATAGTCGGGTGTGTGTCGAAGACTGTAGCTGGAGTTGCCCTCGTAGTCGGATCGGTCGTAGGAGGGGCTGTCATCAGCGTTGCTGGTGTTGGGGTGTGGGCAGTCGGCGGCGATGCCGGACTCGGAGGAGGGGTAGTCGTGGACCTCTGCGGTGATGAGTACGCGGTCGTCGGGGCGTGCGGGCTCGGAGGCGGCGTGCCGGTGGTGGGGGCGCGGGCGGGCGGGCTCGCGGCAGCTGGCGAAGGTCCTCTGCAGCGCGGACGCGGGGTGGCGCCCGCAGCGCGCGTCGAACAGCGCCTCCCCCGGCTCGTCGGGGCTGGGCGGCGCGCTGCGTGATTCCATGGCTCATCCTCTCATGTCCAATTTGTGCCTGCGAACAAAAATCGATTTCCATATTTGATTACACTGAACTTTTCGAGTCTAACCTAGGCTAGTAAATTGTTCTGCTCTAGTTTATTCTATTTGTTTTTTTACCCTCTTTTTGCAACTTTGTTATAATGATAATTGTAATGTGATATTTTTTTTCTATTGCTTTCGTGCCTGGTTTAAAATTAGTGCCTGTTGATTACAAGTTTGCAATAAAGAAAAGTTTGTTGACATTCCGTTAATTTTAGTTCATAAATAAATTAGATAAATAATAATTACATTACATTATTATATATCTAATTTATTAATATCTTGCCTTTTGAGTGATAGCCTAAACAAATATTTGAATACTTGAAGTTAATTATATTGGAAATAATAATACCCATTCATATTTGAGTGGGGCTTGAGACGGGTAGCAATAATAATATTCTTTACTTAATCCTATAGATTTTCTCAGAAGCCTATTATGACTTACAAAAGCTCTAGTATCAGATTAGACATTCAACACCCTCATAGGGTAGTGACGCGTACAGAATCACAAGTAGTTTTATCTCTTATTAGGGTCAAAATGTCTCGAGGAGATATCTCAAATAATTACGTCGGTAACAAGTAGGCCGATGTTAATAAGTAGCATAGCGCAGATATTTGCGGAGTGTATGAAATATTTTACATTTAATAAAGGTCGCTGGAGGCGGGGGCAATGAATCCGAAATTACATGCTCTGTGATAAGGGTAGGGTAAGTGGTGATCAACGCAGCGACATCGATATATCATAATCAGTCGCCGCGTAATAAATTGACGGCGGGTCTCACATCGTGTTTACATTATAAATGTAGCGTGTGCTTTTATTCGGTCTTTTGTGTTTGGATTCTCACGGAATAAAATTGTATTATTTTTTTCTGAATTGGTTATGGATTTACCGTGTGTACCGCTAGCTAAGTGGCGAAAAAAATGTTGTGGTTTTTTTGAACTAAAAAGGCCTATCCAGCCTGCATAGAAAAAATAGGGAACCTTAGGAACAAATATAGATTAACTCCTAAAACTAGACTTAAGTCACTGTGTATCATAGACAGTACATTAGTTTTGACTTAATGTCCATATATTCACAAATAAACGACGACACAGTTCATGCCCCACATACTTCCGAACCTCTAGATCAACCTAAATTAACACGAAACCACTCATTGATAATTCAAGTTGATTAAATAAAGCGTCACTCAAATCCCGATATAACTGATCAAATGTCAAAATGGAAATTCATAAAGTTTGCACAGTATTTACCGCAATCGTGTCTACGAAATTCAATCAACTATTAGTTTAACATTACATTATAACTTCGGTATAAGGATTTATCTGTTTTCAACTAAAAACAGTTTAACTAGTGACAATCGATATTATCAATTCACAAAATCTTTAATTTCAATAAAAAATCACATGAAATATTTCATTTATCTCATCATTGTTTCCACTGAGAATTTAATGATAATGTTGAGTATGCAAACGGACATCATGTATTGTACAATTTATAATATTATTTATCTTAATTGCACTAATTAAGAAATTAAAATATGCTTTGTTGTTTAAACAATACCTACCTACATTGGCAGAATGCTAATTGAAAAAGCTTGTTTACTACATATTACTTATATTTCTTACGATAAAGATGCTCGTGTTAACATTACAATGTTAGTAGTTGTTAAGCTAGGCATAAATAGCAGGGAATATTATAGCGTAACGAAAATTTAACCACTGTAAAATGATATTGCAAGATCGTTGTTTTTGTCTAAAATTTAATCTACTTACCTAAATTTAAGCTAATATTTAAAAAAAATTGAAGTACCCTATATAAAAAAACAGATCTACATCGAAGAATAAGTAGTAGGTAGGTACTATGAAAAAACCAACAAAACAAAATGTTACCGCTTACGATAGAATTTACGCTCCCACTTTTATTCCGATTCCCCTTGAAGTTATAGCACGAATTCCAGACCAATTTATTACGATAACGATAAGTGTCCGTGAACTAGAGTGTCGCAAGGGCGCGTACCCCACAGTCGCCATGGCAACGGGTCCGCTTATCGCCGCATCCTTGCATCTAAATCATCATCTGTTGGGATTGTTGGGAAACGGCTCGTAAAGCCCGTTGACCGTTCAGTCGCGGTCGTAATTTGTGAGTCGCTGCACTGGGTACGGACCTTTCTGATCGACCCTAGCTGGCTGGTTGTGGGTATTGCTCGAGGGCAGGAAATTGGACGTTTATTCCGTATAAATTTTTTTTGAAAGACCCTATGATGATTTGTGACATAAAAGCAGTATATTTATGTTTAGTTGCAGTTTCACACTTAGTCACTTAGCCAGTGGAAAACTTTGAGACTAAATCCAAAATACGCCCAGCAAAACTAACCAAGCCAGCTAACTTCACACTTAGAACTAGTTAGTTGGTGGTAATGATACACACAATTACGTAGAGTGCATCGAAAAGCACGATTATCAGTATCATTAGTCTTATCTCTATCCGATCATATAGAATTTCCGTTTCACGCGTAATGAGAGAAAGAACAGGAAGTGCTCCTGCGTTTGTGCACATACATGTACCCTATTATATATGTCGTACGCAGTAATCAAATGACTGGCTCGGTGGAATCGTGGTTACTGACCCTAGCAGGCGGTTCCAAGAGTCGTGGGTTCGATTCCTACTCGGGACAAATATTTGTGTGATGAACATCGATGTGAATATGTATTTATAAATATCTATGTATTAGTCAAGCTCTGCTTAGTTTGGGGTCAGGTGACCGTGTTTTGAAATGTCCCAGGAATTTTTATTCGGATTTTTTGCCCCAGATATTCGATAGAGTCTAAATGCAGTTATGCAAATGTTTGGTTGATTTATAGCTAGTGCTAATAAGTCCAACTAACTATAGATACCTCATCAGTAAAATTTTGTTCACAGCTACTGTTCGTAATTAAATGGGACTTACTTTAATCAGACTCAACAAACTTTTAAAGAATATCTTTTCTTAGTCTGCTGCTACCTTGCCAAGTAGCAGTATCTTCACGTCAACTACAAACAAACACCGCGTATATGGCTTCATCCCCTGCTCTGGCCTCGCAATTTTGAGCCCCTTCTGATTGTCCCCGGAATGCGTAAGGTCGCTCGTTTGTTCTTGACAAACGTCTTCATACGTATAACGTATGGCAGCATTATGATAAAAGCACCTAAGTAATAACAGCTTTCTCGGGTCAAGTTTAAGCGGTTTTAGAAGGCTTACCGCGCGAAATCCTCTTTATAAATAGACGATTTCTTTGTTTGTGCGCAAAGAAGATTACCAAAAGTAGGACAGAAACTAACAGTTTTTCCGCAAAATTTTCGTACAGATTTTTTCTCGTGTTTCTGCAAATGAAAAGAATATTCACTTTTTAGTTAGAAAGAGGGATGTAGCTTTTATATACTGTTTTTTATATTCGTTCATTAATTTGCAAATAATACTTATTAATACTCATCAATATCTATTACTCACTTATAATAAGAAAATATTGATGACAATTGATGAATGAATGTTATCAAAGAAATTTCCCTATCGATTCTGTAATTATTTATTTCCTATTTAGGGTGATATTTGCTCAAATTGATCCTTATTCCGTTAATACGATCCAAACATATTTTCGAGAAATGCTACATAATATTGCGATTCTGTGAATTCCCTGGGTAGTTAATTTACGCCAAATGAATATTATATTAATGTAAATTAATTAACGTTAACATCGAGACCGTTGTTTCTTTATTCCATGTTTCGATAATCTCAGTCAGATGGGTATCGAAAATCCGGTAGAGACCGGAGATTTTTAATAACTTACGTAGGTACAGCTAGTTTTTGTATTTAAAAGAAGCAGATAAAGTTGTCAGGACTTATGAAATGTCGATGAAATAGTCTCAAAATAGGATTTATGTTTCAAAAATTCGCATAGTATTAAAATTGGTACATCATTATAAAATGTTAAAGTTCCATCTATACGAATTGTGCAAAAATATTAACAGTAAAACAGCAGTGCAAAACAATGATTATTTCTTGTTATGTTCGAAATCGCTTCGCTTCCCTGTATCCAAAATAGGCGATTTTGCTCGCACTTTTAAGCGCACACATTACAATTTCCATTTTAAATTGAAAACGTTTTGTTGAAACTCCGGCGTATTTGCGTGCGAAGAACAAACGTGGGGTCCAACAAGAAAACGCCGCAAATTGTCTAATAAAAAACCGGCCAAGTGCGAGTCGGGCTCGCGCACAAAGGGTTCCGTAGCAGCAAATATAATAAAAATCAACCTATCTCAAAAACTATAAGAGATACTTTGATCAAACCAAAAATCGTTGAAAGAGTTAATTAGCATGCATCACCTCTATTTTTTTTAGAATTTTATACCCCGTAGTTATAAAAATAGAGGGGGGACATACTTTTACGACTTTGAGAGCTGATATCTCAAAAACCGTTCACTTTAAGAAAAATGTTTTTTAGAAAACTTTATATCATTTTAAAAGACCTTTCCATTGATACCCCACACGGGTATGTACATCGAAAAAAAAAATTTCATCCCTCAGTTACATGTATGGGGGGCCCCACCCCCAATTCTTTTTTTTACTATTTAGTGTCATATTTTCGTAGCGGTTCATACAACACATATTCCCATTAAATTTCATCACTGTAGTACTTATAGTTTCCGAGTAAATCGGCTGTGACAGACGGACAGACGGACAGACGGACAGACGGACAGACGGACATGACGAAACTATAAGGGTTCCGTTTTTGCCATTTTGGCTACGGAACCCTAAAAATGAAATTCCTTATATAGACTCGCACCGGGCGTCATACAGGCACAATTAGACTCCCCTTTTTGCTTCCCCTTGTAGCCTACGAATATATTACACACAGTCAAATAACTATAGATAAATAGGCTTTATGTCTTTGAAAACAAGGTCTATATTCGAAACACTTTGACACCAATGTACGTACGTTGCTGAGGGTTACAATAATACAACATTTGTAATGGTGACGTAATTGCGAAGACGTTTATTGTTATTTAACTATTTTATGATTTGTAATGTAGGGTGTCAGAACAATAAGCTCCAGCTGTTTGAAGCTATGCAAATATGTGATACGTAATTTGTCACGTTGGTAATTGCAACAAATTGTCTTGATTAATTTGAAAAGTTTCAAAACTCAGCGTTTTGAAATTTTGTACCATAAAAACATAAATTTCCGTCTTCATAAAAACACGTCGGAAGTATGCAATTTGTAAGGACGTACCTTCATTACTATATTGAAAGCAATTCACTTAAGCGCCATTAACGTCATTACAACGAAATTAATATCACTGGGCTGTGTCTTCGAGAATGTCCCACTTGTGAGTGAACTGACCGACCATCCATCATGGGCGATAAAATTATTAAGTGTTTTCATTTGCTATGCACCCTCATACTACACGTTCATTATAAATAATAGGTTTTTTGTGGTCGTGGACGCATGTGGTCGCTCACGATGGTATTTATTGTAAAAATGCACACCAAAATGACGGAATGAGACTTTTTGATTGAATACGGACTGAACTATAAATGTATTAAGGTTTTATGTTTCGACAAAAACGGAATTCTCAAGAAAATGTAGCATACGCCTAGTATTAAGGTACTATCGAATAGGGAGAAGGAATCTACTTTTAATACTATTATTTGCATTGAACCATCTGCTGTATCATCAAACCTTCGCATTCTGTCCTAACTCATCTTATGGCGGTCGTTAATATAGTTTACTCCACGCATGGCCTATATCCGCTATTGCGTCCTGGCACATTAAATAGCCTTCAAATGTGTTCAAGTAGATCTTCCATTTTATTAGCGTAAGCGCTGCAGAATATAACTTCCACCATTAAGTTATTTATGGTATAAATTAATGGCCTAACGTATTAGCAGTAACCATTTGACGCAATATAGTTTATTTCAATGAAATAAATCAGTTTCTCTTTGACAATTATATAAATGTGAACTATTTTGACTAATTATAAACAAATTTGAATTCCCATACAAAATAATTCAGAATTGAATTAAAGTTAATTAAAAATTGTGTCTGGAAATAACGTCGTTAAAATGTATGAGCGAAAATCGCAAATACTATTTGAATCTCTACTAATAAAAATATTGTTAACACTATTTGGCTCTGTGGAAAGTATGTACTTAAGTTGCTTGTATAGTAAATACTGTTCAGTGAAAGGCTAGTAAAAGTAAATCAGGATATGAGAGTAGACAAACTTCTTAAAGGGCCCATTAAAAGAATTTGATAATCCCGAAAATCCTGAGGCCGGTAAATTTTTAGATGCTCCTGACATAATCCCCAAAGTGATCATCAAATTTCGTTGGCACTGAGTACGCGGGTTCTGAGGTCGTTAAAATTCAACATAAAGCTAAGATCACATTAGGAGCGAATAGGCTTACTCCGTCTTAACAATTATTCCCCCAGTATAAAGTTGCTTTATTGCCTCAGTGAGGGGTAACAGTTGCGATTTCTCGTCATGTGATATTTTAAGTGATACTAAGTACGTGACACCTGGGATTAGAAGTTGAGATTTAGTGGATATTAATCTCCTCTGTTATTTAATTGAATATATTTTTGGTTGGTTAAAAAAAATATGATCATGATAGCGATTTCATTGGTTTTGTCTACTTACTTCTTTGGCTTCACTATTTTCAATCGACCGTTTTAATCATTTTTAGCTTATTAACGATTGCTACCTTCGGCCCTGTCTATAATATATTTTTTTAATTTTATAGTTAAGTTTTCTGTTAACAAAAGAACCTAACAGAAGAACCAAGGAAAGGAGCAAGTTCTCATTTTGTCGTCGTTATTATTTTTTTGGTCGCAATAAGATTTTAAATTTAAAATCTATACCTACTCGTACGTTGCGTTCCAATACCAGTTTGTTTAGGAGAACATTTGCACTTCTAAGAACCATGGTGAACATTTAAATTTCCTAGAGGAAATAATTGGCCCTTGTTTGTGTACCGAAATTGTGTAAGTAATTTCTGTTATTATAAATTCCCATTTGTGTGTTCACAAATGCCTGCTTTTGTTTGGTTTATTTCGTGTTCGTATGAACTTGATCTCGCATGAATATAAAATGCCCAAACTTCGGGTAGTACGTATAAATTTGCATTTAAAATTTGTTTTTGGGTTGAAAACTTTGTCCGTGTGTTTTTCTTGCGTTTGTATATTTTTGATGGACATGTTTGTTTGTAATAATTACCATAGCTCGCGTTCAAAACATCCGGAGGTTACCAGTAAATTAAAAATGTGTTGAATCAGTGATAAAATTAAAGTGGCTTTTTTGCAATCGTATGAGTAAGACCTGCTATATCTGGGACATCACCCCACGATTCCACTACTTTCATGAATATTTCACGCTGATTTTCCAGTCTCAGTTTGTTTTGTATTTGTGATTACAGCGAAGTCATAACACGCCTTCCGATTTCGATCAAACGCCTATTCCAGTAAATACTAACCGCAAATTCACGAGGTAACATAAAACGGTCCACAATTCCACATGTGTTACACCCATAACGCCGTGAAAAAATCTTGGTAATTTCCCAGCGACATATTTGTAGCTAAAGATGAAAGGCGAGGCCGTAAAGCCTAATTCCGTCGTTCACCTAAGAAAATATTTTCCCTTTCGGATAAAATGATCTTGGGACAAATCCTTAAAAATGTGCTATTGGGGATCGGGCAATTTGGAGCGCGTAGTCACGCGTCCTGACCTGACGGGATGGCTCGTAAAGTGAACTTACGAGTTTATAATGGAACATGCCGATCCACTGTGCAATATACGGCCGTGTCGAACGCGCATTCGACCGATAAATTATCTAACGACATTAAAAATTGGATTCACACCAGATTTCTACGTAACGAATGCGAAAAATCCAGTGATGATTAATGAACCTCGACACATACCTAGTTTGTTCAGGATAATTAATTGATTGAAGGTAGGTATGTAATTTAGTATTATTTTGTTTTCACCAAGCCAATAGACTGGTTTCCAGTCTAGTATTAAACTGGGAATATGTAAATCGATCGCGATCTTAGACGAAATGATGTGTGTATTCTTATCTACTTTTAGTTTTAAATTGATTTCTCAACTATGAACTTCGTTATGAAATTTCCTGTAACTCCATTTTAATCTATATATATAAAAGGAAGTCGTGTTAGTTACACCACTTATAACTCGAGATCGGCAGAACAGATTTGGCTGAAAATTGGTAGGGAGGTAGCTTAGAGCCAGGAGAAGGACATAGGATACTTTTTATCCCGTTCCACAGCGTTCCCGTGGGACTTGACATAAAACGTCAGTCACTATTCATGTGTGCGTTCAGAAATTCATTTTTAGTAAAATGTCTCAAAAGTTTAGGTACTGTTATAACTGTTTGTTTCAGATATTAATTTGTGTAAATTATTTATTTGATTTTTAATATCCGAAAATAATACCTCAGATTATTATAAGGGTGTTGAATCGACAAAATTCATCTATATTATTCAGATTATTGTCTATTTCAGAGATTTTCATTTAGCAAAATAGTGACATCTAATTGACATATGTTCGTTTATTGACAAACATTTCAATATCTATAGTGACCAAAGAAGCTTCGTTGTCAAAAAATTTCAATCATCAAATGTGTTTAGTTCAGAAGAAAAGACGAGCTGATCGCACTACAAATAAATACGGTTCATAAATGCATCAAACGGAGAAGATAGATATTAAATCTTTACACAAGAAATTTTTGCAAACATGTTTTATGCGCAATTCAGCATAAGTAAAAGTAAGGCGTCCAACCGTTTTCAGCCATGGCGGTCGATCTTAATTGAGATCAGCCAAGTGCGCAGGACATTTATAGTGCACAAGTGTGCGCGCAAACACAAGTGCACTCTCTATTCCCTTACTCTCATAATTCGGTGAGACGGCAATCCGACATGACCGATGCGCGGTCCTGCGCCCGAGAGGAGATCGGGCGCAGGACAACCGGCTTAACTTGCTTTCCGAGGCACGGGCGTTCAACCGCCAACTTCCTAACTCCGGGCTGAGTAATTTCATTGCAGAAAAACTCACACAAATTTTGCCCGACCCCGGATTTGAACCAAATTCAGCATAAGAATCAGTATTGATCAGCGTTGTGCACAACAATTTGGTGAAGATAATATACACATCCTGTCCTTATCTGTTCGTGTTAAGTCTTTGTACTTCTATTGTCTGTCATATATTATGTGTGTTTTTGCTTGAGTTTTGTGTTTTGTATTGATATAATTTATTGTATACCTATTTGTTTATGTTATGTGGTCAATAAACGATTTCTATTCTATTCTATTCTATTCTGTATATTGTGGAACAACTTCACACATTTTTCCATCGACACAATAGGGCAGTTTCCAAAGTCAAACTTTACATGCGATTTCACAATTCATAGTAAGATATAGGTAAATTAATAACATTAGTCAAATCGAAATTAAAATTTCTGACGAAATGAGACAATAATAGACATTTGAAGTTTGGTGGGAAAGTCCATTTCAAAAGTTCGAAAATTCTTCAAAAATGCTTTGCCATCGTATAAAATACAAAATTAGTAGTAACTTTCACTATGAATAAATAAACGTAAACGTGACATTTTATATAGCTACTGAACAAAGTTCTTGCGATATGCATACAGTATTTATTTATAGACGTTGTGACGTCATAGTGTGCTGCAACATTTGTATGAAGCGATTTGAGCTCGCCCAAATGATGTGCTATTGAAACATTACTATCTCGGAGAGTTTTCCAAATATCAAACCATTCTTTTAACAGTATACCTTCCTCATCCAGATATATCAAAATAAGCCTATTGTAATATTGGGTAGAAAAGTTACCAAAAATCGATATCAAGCATTGATAAAATTATTCTTAGCGCGGTTGAATTGCCACAGATTACTAAATAAGGTATGCGAAGTATTTGCCATTATCCTTATTTACCTTGAAAGTAGCCAAAAACTATCTCGAATAAATTTAGTTGCGCCAAATGATGTCATTTTTGATTTGGGGAGCCCTATGTCCCGCAGTGGACAGGAATGGGCTGATGATGATGATGAAATGATGTCATTTGAAAGCAATTATTGTATTGCTGGATATGAGTAAAAAATATGAGATTAGTAAAGTTCTTCTCAGTTATGACGAGACCAGAGGGCCTACCATGAGTTGGCTATCGAAAACTTACGTACGTTAAAAACCTATCGAGTTGTTAAGCTATTGCATAGCTTTTATCGCGGGCTTTGAGCGCGGCGACCGAACCAAAAAAATCCGTAACGAAAAAAACCTCACAATCGTCAAACGTCGTTTCAGTTCGGTAGACTTCGGCACGGTGTTTGTGTGCGTGCGGTTAGACGTATTGTACGACTCTACGAAACTCGCACGAATCGAGACGAGCTGCTCCGAAATCGGACGATGCTATGCAATAGCTTTACCGCGGAGGTCTTCGAGTGCCACACGTCTTTTATTTTCATACGGCCGATTTTAGTTCTTCGCGTAACCACCAGCGGCGCTGTAGGTACAAGTTTTTCATAGACATATTTACGTAGGCGATATCGAGTGCGTAAGTTTTAAACTCATGGTAGCCCTACAGGGAAGTAAGGATTAAATTGAATATGGAGGATATTATGGATTCCAGTTCAAATTTAAAAGCTACTTACTCATACCCAAGATGGGACAACTTTCAGCTATAAAAAGCATATATACGTATAATTGAGAGACTCCATCCTTATTTCAAGTCGGTTAACAAAATAAAGTAGTGCATCAAAGCTACGTTAAGGCGGTACGAAGTTCGCTTACAGTTCACAAAAATGTAGCTCACAAAATGCGACCTTCAAATTTATATTATCTCTTATAAATTGAGACACCGCATTCAAAGGTCCGCAATATATTTTGTTATTATTATGTTTAACTGTGTATCCAATAAAACACCACTAAAATTCAGGACATTTTCTAAGTGAAAATTTGCCGTCAGCTCCACGGAAACGAGCAGGCGAATTGGCTACCAGCCTATAAAACGTAATGTCACATTCATTTGCAATTCAAGAGTCCTCAGGCAATATTATGCCTAATAAAATTTACATATTTAAATTAAACGACGAAATAACAAGACACTGAAACCATCGTCGCTTAGATTACCCGGACATTCCTCTACGCATTTCGTTACATATAGATTATGGTATTAATTAAAAGAGGAAAAAATGTTTATGTACCATCCTTTATGTATGAAAGCCCTTCACACAAAGCGTGTTAAGCCTGTTTTGTGTTTGGTATGACTAACAGACTTTCTTGGAGTTATTAATGAAATTATGTTTTAGCTACAACATACTATGCCTGCGTGAGTATACGAGTAGCCTAAAAAGTAGAATCATATAACCTAACCCAGAACCTATTGCAGAATAGGCGACACGACTAAAAAAATATTATTAGTCCGTTATTTAGATTATTTAAAAATATTGTACTCGTATTTTTTATTTTCTTTCACAAACAAGAAATTATGAAGATATAGTGCTTAGAAGTTTCGTATGACGTCACGTTTACGTACAATTTTTGCGTAAGTGTGACGTTACAAGCCCCCACTCCAGAAGTTTGATAAGCTATAATTTTGTCATTTTTCAATCAATTGAAAAACAAAAAAATATGTGTCCCATATTTTTGTATAAACTAACTTACGGACTAAATAGAATAATAAGATTTTGACCCAGTCGTGACGCCTATTATAGTATCGTTTATCAATGAAAACTGACTCTGAACCTCTGAAGTGACTCTTTAATCCAATCTTGCCTCAATTACTTGCCAATATCCAACAATCTGTCCACTTCAAATTTTTAATAGGGGAGTAGTCATATAAGTATCTTATGTACTATTTTAGTTACCGTCCTCATCCCACTGCACACGTTCCGTTTATCCCGCTTAATTGTATGGGTCCGAATAGTTGCAAATTCAGTAAAGCGGACACAATAATTAAATTAAGGAGCAGGTCTGCGTATTGACTTCCGGCGGAAAAGGCCGTTTATTTAAAAGGCATCGGATAGTCCGCATCGCAATTTATTTGAGGTATCATTATAAGTGTTTGCATTGCAAGTTACTGCTTTATACTCGTGTCTATTTTTAATTGCAAATGTTTTGTAATGTAATACAATAATTTGTAATGTAATGACTTAAATTCCACCTTACGTTCCAAGACTCTTGAGTTCCATTAGATTTAATAAGATTATAAACTTACTGCCCGATGTTTGGACTGGTTTACACAAATCATGAGTTCGCTAGCGACCATGATTGGTTTTACCTAGTCAAAACGTGTTGGGCAGTAACTAGTATATTTGCATGTGTAATGTAATTAGTAGTATTGCTATATATTTGCTTTTTTATTATGTGAAAATCTATTTACAACATTATTAAACCTGACCTGACTAGCCTGTATCCAGTATCCTTCTTTCGGCTGATATGACCGTAAAGTGCAATAAATTTTGTTTCTAAGTGACACGCATATGAAATACAGATTACAAGACAGCAATCATTTGCAATGGGAGCGGGAATAATACGTATATTCGTAGTAGCACGAGATGTCTGTGGATAAAGGAAATGTCGTGCATATGCGTTGGTTTACGACAAACGATCTTCGACGCGATTGTGTGCAATATGATAATGTTGGCAGACGTGACGAGACAGATACGATATGTTTGACGCATTCTGTGTGCATTGAATCCGGGTTTATCGTCACACCGTTGTGCTGTGATTGAAAATCTGTATTTTGTATGCATTTGTGACGAGACTCTTTGATATTGCGTGGCTCATATTATTATTTTCATGTGTACTTTATAGACTTGGTAGTTTGATTTAAAAAATTGTTTTATTTAAATTTAACAAGATTTAAGCAACTTTTACTACCGCATTTCTGAAAAAAAATTCAATATCTACAAACAATCATTGAATGAAAGCCAAATGTGTAGCAAAAAGTCAAAGATAACAATTATTTTTGCTTTCTATTATACCCCATCAATTAAACGAAATACATCATTCTATTCTTTCAATACCGCCGTTTTTATCTCAGGAAATACACATTTTATTGGTGATAAATTTAAAGAAAATTCATATTAGCATAGATGTATTGTGTAAAGCTAAATTAAGGATCGGTGTATATGTCTGCCTTTATCTCTGGACTCATTTCATTGATAACCCGGGTTTATACGCCAACTCTAATTGTAAGTACACGACAATAATTCATAGCCGACCCGTTACAAATGGTGGTTTACGGAAACAATGGCTTCAATAATTATCGTTATTACGAGGTTATTTAAATGTATTAGGCTAATTACATTAGGATGCTAAAAGGTTTATGGGGATTTATGAAGCGGCTTATTTTGGTGGATTTTCGGCTTTGCACTTCCTCCTTCGTTTTATAATTTTTTTGTTTGAAAAGCACGAAAATTTCAGAAAAAATACTTGTCTATTCTTGGGTGGATAAATATACATGAAAAAATTAAGATAATAAGGATATAGTGTTACCGTACTGTAATCAGTAAATGGATAAAGATCCCACGAATTCGGCATTTAAAAGCACAATTGTTCAATTTACGGTATTATTAATTAGTCGAGAATTTTTATATCGGTTTATAGCCACGGGCTCTACTGGTTCGGGCCAATTTGTGAGCCATATCATTTTACAATGGTCGTAAATCCTCATAAACAAATAGAATAAACATGAGCGTTCTAATTTCAAAATGTAATTAGTCTAAAAGCAGTGAATCTGGTTCTGGTTTTAAAGGGAGGCGAAACGAGGCGTCGGCCATTCTACTGTCAGGGCTTTCACTAGTTTGAATATTAATTTGATCCAATATACATTTAAAATCTCTTAAAAGTAATAATTAAATCAAACTTTGAATTTTTCATAGTTCTGTACGCTTTTTTTTGGTTTAGCACACTGTCGCGAGTTTAAATTTTTAGAATGACTATTTTAAGTTACAGTAACGAATAAGTGATTGAGTTATTTCGAAATTGAGTAGGCTTTTAAAGCTAGATTTGATTAGTCAGTCTAATAACGCACTTAACAGTATACATATGTCTCTTACTTTTAACTACGTAGTCTGCCTTGGAGAAAAGCCACTCTCAAACACAAATCAGTTTAACGAATAATCAATTAACATTTCAAATTAGATTTTCCAAAACACCTTTGTACCAACCCTACAAAACCAACGGGGGAGTGACCAGTGACGTACGATTTCACAGTGCAAGTCACCTGAACTAATGAATCCACTCGCCTAAGTAACCACGGACCTTTGTAAATAATTTAATCATTCCATTTATTTTGACACTTGACAAATTAACAGACTCAAAGGTGAACCGTGGTCGTTGACAGTTACAATGACAGATATTCGATTAATAAGGTGAAGCTACTATTCTTAACAAAAGTGTTTCAGCAAGCAAAGGTAAAATTAATAAGTATTGTTTGATTTTTGGTTTATTATTAATCATTCAGTACACAATCTTAGACCTTACTGTCCTGGTTTAGGGTAGGCGCGTGCCCCAGCTGTGGGGACATATATGGGCTGATAATCATAACACAATCTTTGTTCAGGACCTTTAAAAATATTTCGGGAAAATTCTCTTCTGAAATTCTGAATTCAGGATGGGTGGACGCCTGAATATTTGCGAATATATATTTATATACCTATTTTTGTTCGACGCATTACTTATGTTTACTACAGTTAAAAATCGGCTTTTTACTTTTCCGACCAACCTCAATGTTATTCAAAGGTCTGGTTAACGCGATAAACAATTTTAGTGAGTAGTCACGAGCAGCAGTAATTAAAAAAATAAATATATCAAACCCTGACTCCAACTCTACCTCTCTACTAAGCCTACTTAATAAAATCACCTAACAGATTAACATGGATACGCGTAATCTATTTATCTTTTAACCTTTTGGTCCATTAGAAGGGTCCAGTTTTTACTTAAAAATACATAAATGTGCTCACGCTTTTATGTTGAGGATAATTTATAATCTAAAAGGAGATAGGGTGGATTCGTAAAATAACAAAAAAAGTTTTATTTTTATTCACATTTTAAGTGTTTAAAGGACTTACAGCGCCACTGTTATTACCTAGGTGCTACTCTTTTTATCTTTCTCAGCCATTCCCTCTTAACAGAATAGTCATAACTAGCAATCAATGATTTGTTCGTTCCAGTCTATTACTATTATAACCATAATACAAATATGAAAATTCGTGCCAGCTGCTTTTAAATACATAACTCCCACACCATTAGCCCTTAAAGTTCAAGATTACACGTCACTTCTACCAATTTCTTTAATAATACAAGAATGGATTCCATTATTACTTGTTAGCTTACACAATGTGTTATCGTAGGACATTCTTTCATTACAATAAAAGGCTTGAATACGCCAACGACTCGACGCTTGTGTATAATGGACTTGGTAATAACTGTACCCAAGTTACTTCAGGCAGATTAATTAAGTTACAGATGGTTAACTGGCTTACTGGTGAGTTTAGTTTTAAGGGTTTATTGTTACCATATTTTAAGTTTTTTGTGCCAAATAAACGATTATTAGGTATGTTCTATTGTACTAAACTTTTCTGTGAAATGCAAATTCAAAATCAAGGAGTAGGATGAATAATAGGATTTTCTAAAAGGTCTATAAAATTCTTTTCTATCTGATATAATAACCTTTGAAGAGAAAATGGAATTTGACTATTTCGGTAAATTTTCATTCATAATCTACCAGTTATTAAAAGAGACACGCTATTTTATAATACATCGCTGAAAATTGAATCGGGAGCTCATTAAAACAAAACAACATGGTATCCCTGACAGTTTCAGTTTTGTGAAAATCGAAAACTATTTATTACAGTATCACATTAACTATCCTAGCACTTTTGTTATTGCATGAGTTACAGTTGAAATTAATTTTAAAAACGTCACAAATACCTTGCTTTGTCCCTACCAATACGAGTATTCAATTCGTTAGAAACGTATAGGTATTCCAACCCTTTTGGGAACATAAGTAATCCTTCTGTGCTTTCCCCTTCATGTCGAAAGCTCAGCTTGGCTCATGTAACATCCATTAACCGTATACAGGAGGTTGCAAGTCACCAAACTAATGAACGTTAGTTTTTCGGGTGCCAGAGCAATTGTACGTAATGAACCGTTGGAAATGAGGTTTACCATGAAAAGGATTTCCGATATCCTACTATGTCTTCGTTTAATTATTTACTAAGATGCAACAGTAATTACGTGTAGAAGTGCGTTATCAAATATTTTATATGAAAGGAAACTGTTTTCTAAGATAATTTAAATCGATTTTAGTTTTTTTAAAATAGGATTTTCACATGCAATTACGTACAAATAATTGATAAAATATTACAATACGAAGTTTGAATGTAAAAGAAGCTAATTGCTAACTGGTTATAAAAGTAACCTGCTCTTTTAATCTACTCAAATTCAAAATACACATGTTTTATAAAACCAAGCCCAGAATATCATTAGTTTAGTTTGTGATAATATCTTTTTATCATTTCTCACTTCATTATCTTTGTTCTATTTTTACATAATACAATTAAAAACTCAGGAAGCTCTTACACATTACAGATTGTAATTTGTTGAAGCTTTAAAGCCTCTCAATCCGTTTCGATATTAAGTCGTTTGTGTAAAAGCCACAATACCACAAGCACACAAAAGCTATTACAACGTACCACTACTAACATAACTGTCGCCTATTTTAGAACCAATCGTTTGTCTCGCCGTGTCCGTCTGTCTGTCTTGTCTGTCAGCGAGCCATAACTTTGTTCTGACGCAGTCACATAAAAGGACTAGCCAACTTTGTCTTGTTAACCTGAATGATATTAAAATAGGTTCGTTCGAAAAACTGGTTTGTGGTCGGGAAACTTGTGTACTTTTTTGTGTCCAAAAATATAGGAGAAATGCATCGAGCGAAACGATTTGTGGTCATTTGCTTTTCTGTGTGGGATTCGAAGGCTTTTTTCACTCATCTCATACGATACTAAGGGAGCAGGCGTATTTTTTTCCATATATTAAGGCTTGATTTCCGAAAAAAATATGTACATAGACATACACAAAATTTGGTTTTTAAAATATGAAGGAATGATAGTGGTCTACTTTGTGAGTCCATTAATTCAAACGTGTTTCGATTTAACATTTTCATTTGAGCTGACACTATTTTATTAGTATCGTGTGTGGTAAGTACATCACAGTAGATGTGCTTATGCTAAGCCGGTGAATGTGGGCTGTACACAGCAATCGGATCACATGCCAAATTAACGAGAATTTATTACAGCGTGGGAACTATATCGAATACGGCCGGCCCAAATAGAAGCCATGTATTAACAAGCCGTCGTAATTGAAAAGTTAATTTATTTCACAAACAGTTCCTATGTTGCTCCAGTATGATTACTAGGCTTATTCAATTATTCCTTTAGTCGCGGTTAATGCTAGCGATCGCTTTTAGGAAGTGGACGACATCAATCATTTTCTCATCCACTTTATGTCAACTTCAAATTTTGATACTAGTATGATGGATGGCCGTTTCTCGCTGTCATTGAGTCGGTTTCGTCCTAAGAATTACTTGCTGTTTCGGATTCGGCGCGGGAACAAATGGAATTTCCGAAGATGATTAACAGAAGATGTCGTTATCGGTTCTCAACTCGGAGTCTATTAGAGAACAATGTAATTAAAGCCCAAGGCCTCTTGTACACACACGTTTTTTCGCCATCGGTTGCCAATATTGTATGTAGTTGTCGAAGTTTGTTGACGTAACAGCGGGAAACTTTAGGACGCCGGCAGTAAAAAAAATTTAATATGTAAAAGGCCTAACATTTGTTTTTTCTTTTAAAAATAACAATGATAAGGGTATGATTCACTTTAAATATCCGCAAGTCAAACTGACCTACACGTAATAAAAATGTAGTAACTGCGAAATTGTTTCGTTCTTTCAATAAATTATTAGTACCTACTACATTTGTTTTCATAAAATGAAAGCTAAATCCATTACTTAATCTATACTTACTAAGTAAAATTTACTTATAACGTCTTTATCGCGGCTAAATTGAATTTGAACGGCAATCGAACACTTCAACCAAAACGGCCATTTAAATAAAAGTCCGTAAGTCGTTTTCTTTGGTTTATTATTTCAAAAATAGAGGACTCCTTCATTCCGTTCTTAGCGGCAAGGCGACGACAAAACGACGAAGCAAGATTTCTGCCGCAACTGGAAATACTTAAGACTGAATTGTTTGTGAATTGTGCATTGCTGCCGGTTCTATAAATAAATTATGGCGTGTTTTCAAATTCAGTGCAATTAAACTTGTTAACAGGTATGTTGTAGAGACGGGGTAAGGCCTGAATGCTTGAGTACCACCCGAATACTGGCTATCAGAATGCTTTAAGTTTGGTTACAAAACTGTTACTGTTAAGCAATCACGCATAGGGTACTGAACCGATTTAAATGAAATTTGGTGAAGATTTGTCCAGAGCCTGAGAAAGGACATAGAGTACTTATTAACCGACTGCGCCATAAAAAAAATGTTTTACCCGTAAACGTCTCTACGCGGACGGAGTCGCGGGCGGAAAGCTAGTAAATATGTACTATAAATGCGAAAGTAACTTGTCTGTCTTGTCAGTGTCTGCTAATCTGTCGCGCCAAAGCTTCTGAATTACTATCCATCAGTAGTTAGAAGCTAATAGAACACTCTTCTAGAGTGTGACAAAGGTATCCTTACCAATTTCATAGTATAAGAGCTATTATTAAAGTTTACTACTTTATTTTAAAGCGATAAACTTTCGCGACTTCACACGGACATTATCGCGGGTGGATACCTGGTATCTTGTCAATTAAATATTGACATACGTAATCAACATTGATTCGGTCCTATTATATCTAGCCGGTTTCATAAAATACAGTATTAAATGTAGTGTGTGATAGGCAGAACGTTATTGTGACTCATCGGTGACCGCGCTAGATACTTTAAATATGTATTCAATGAGAGGCTCCGTTTCAAACCACTTCAACAATAGCTTATTATTATTAGAATAGTTGGATTAAAACAGCTATTGTGTATTATTATCGTCGCCCATCGTGCGCCAGCGCAACTTTTGTATGGGCTAATGGATTCTTAAGTATCATCGTTCTAAAACGACGTAAACGCACTTTCATTGTCATTTAAACAGGTTGAGTTCACGAGCCATGAAGTTAATTGAAAAAAAAAAGCATGATGTATAAATATTAAAGACTCTATCCATCAAGGCATATCGCCCCTATAATGTAAATCTGGTGCGCATAATAAAACTCGTCTGACTCGATGGTGTATTCGTTAGTGCCTCTTTCTCTTGCGTCAATTCGTGGGTTCGAGCCCCACCCGGGACAGTATTTGTGTGATAAATATCTGGGTTTGTTCCGTAGCGGAACCATGATTTGGTTATCGAAAACTTACGTACGTTAAAAAACCTATCGAGTTGTTTTTTTCATACGACCGATTGTAGTTTTTAGCGTAACCACCAGGGGCGCAAAGTTTTTCATAGACATATTTACGTAGGCGATATCGAGTCCGTAATTTTTAAACTCATGGTAGCGCTACTGGAGTGTGTTTTTTTCGTATTTAAGTATATTTGTGTATTCTACTGTAGTTTCCGATATCCGTGACACAAGTGCTATGTTACTTAATCTATACTAATCTATACTAATATTATAAAGCTGAAGAGTTTGTTTGTTTGTTTGTTCGTTTGTTTGTTTGAACGCGCTAATCTCAGGAACCGCTGGTCCGATTTAAAAAATTCTTTCACTGTTGGATAGTCCATTTATTGAGGAAGGTTATATTACATTTTCAAAAAAAGTAGGGATCCGTACGAAAAACCCAAATTTGTCACCCAAGATGTAAAAAAAATCAAATTTCAAACAAATTTTACAATTTGTTTTGACAGGACGAAGTCTGTTGGGTCAGCTATTGTTCATAAAATTACACATAGATGGCATCGTGCTTTGTACAGCATGCCATAAATGCTGTCAAGTTTGACATAACATGAGCACTTACGTGAAAAGTTTTTTGGTAGTTCAAAAGATGGCACTGTGCTCTACGTATTACTTCGATATTATATTGTGGAAAAGTTTGTATGTAGGTATACCAAACGTCAAATATGTGAAGTTTGTCTTTTGGAATTGATAAATTTGGAGTGCCATTAAATTACGTAAATTACTAGAAGGGTTCTGAATCGACAACATGTATCGAAAATATTCTAATTGTCACCTTTTTTCTATTTTAATTTAATAAAATAGTGTCATCTAATTGACATATTTTTAAGCTGTCAAAATTAACGAGAGCATTCAAATTTCCATAATTGCCGAATTGAAGAAGGTTGGTTGTCAAAAAATACATTGATATTAATACTCAAGGGTTTGGTATCAGAAAAAAGGATGAGATGATCACAATGCGATTAATACATTGTATGCACCAACCGGGTATTAAATATTCAATCAAATTGAACAAATTCAATATTGAGTTCAAAAAATTATATGAAAATCAATATAAAAGTATAGCATATTTAATTTGGTAAAGCATAAAATTTGAAAAGAGAAAATGAGGGGTTTGCCAGGGATTAAGAAAGAACATGATTCAAGCACACAGTAAAAGCGTCGAATAATCGTACATAGGTATGAATTTAAAATTTGAAAAACACAGTGGTACGTGGCAGGGATTGAAGTGGCGACCTCTTGCATAGCAAGCAAATACCTAAACCTAACCTAAGGCCATGGACGCTTTTTTCCTCTCTAACTATAAACTGCTACCTGGCTTTGGAATAGGACGTCCTTTATTTCACATTGATCGATGAACAATTAGGATTACTTGAAGATGATCTATTCAATATGAGGAAGCTGTTCACTATAAACATAGATTTTAGGATTTCGTACGTCGAAAAGAATAACCGAACCCCTTATATAGGATCCGTTTATCATCGTCAATTTTTGTCAAGGAGAAAATATCAAACTGAAAGTTACATCAAATATTCAGGTCTACTGTCCCTTCGCCTGAACCAACACAATCAAAAGAAACATTCATTTATGCTGCCAATTTTTGACACTCGCAAAGGGAACTACTATCTGCGAAGTACTCAGATTCTCAAAATTTAGAATAAAGCAACGTCAAGTACAGAGAATTGCGTAAACTTTAAAAATAAATTGCGTTGTGCGAGTCCGTCTTGCACTTGGACTTTTCTTTTTTTTTTCTTTTCTTGGGTTCTATTCCCACTCAGCACAAATATTTCTGCGATGAATATCGATGTTTGTTCCGTGTCTGGATGTGCAATAAAATTTTTTAAATGTATACCACTGTTCTGATAAAAACAAGTGCTAAAGCTTCTTACCACAGGATCAGATCAATTAATGTGATGTTGTGTAATATACTTATTTATTACTACACGATAAACAACAGATGATGATGATGATGAAAACCAAAATAATTTTGTTTTAAATGTTTCTTCCGGTTGACTAACTTCTTAAGTGGCAGAAAAGATTTTGACGGGACTACGACTTTTAAGTTAAAAAAAAAATCAAAATCCTGTAGTTCACGCGAACGAACTTATTTATTACTACACGATAAACAACAGATGATGATGATGATAAAAACCAAAATAATTTTGTTTTAAATGTTTCTTCCGGTTGAAGACTAACTTCTTAAGTGGCAGAAAAGATTTTGTTGACTACGACTACTTTTAAGTTAAAAAAAAATCAAAATCCTGTAGTTCACGCGAACGAAGTCGCGGGCAGACAGCTAGTATGTAATAAAGATGTATGTGATATGGTCTGATATATGTACTTGTAAAACTGTAAAGCCGCGTACACAATACATTAAAAGTTTAACTAAAACGGTTGATCAGCGTAGTCATTATCTTTCACACTTCTCAATATACGAAGTATACAATACTTAAAATGTTATGTAATACAAACTACATTTGCAGTAAGGTAAAATAAAAGCTGTTACATCGTTATGCCTCAGAGAAGACGAGTCAAACTTTTACAATGCCTTGTTCGTATCACCGTGCTCCAGTTGTTCAACAAACATTATTGCCAACAACACACTATTTTCCCAAGAAACAATATTACAGTTTACAGCTGAACGTATTGCCTCGTAAATAAGTGTTCCGAGTATAAGAATCCATTTTAAAGTTATCTAGGTTTAATGTGAATACTCAAATAACTCTTCTCTTTTAAGCCCTCAATGTAAAGTGATAAATGTGTTTCGTTACTATTAAGTTTTTTCAGCTATTTTAAATAATGGAAAGCTCTTTCAGTGTCAGATATTTTTATTCAGTTAATTGTTTCATAATTTTGTTACTCACTTTTGAACTATTTGTAAAGTAGATAACTATTTTCTTAAACTGATTAGATAAGGGAAGGTTCAATTAAAAGTTATAAAAATTCTTTGGAAAGTTCTTGGAAAATACTTGGTATGAACTGTTAATGGGTTTTCAAGCTAGTTCTATGTTGCTTTGCTGTAGTTTAGTTGAATCAATTTATGATATAATAATTGTTTTCAACATGTTCGTGTAATAACTGAAAGTCTAGGCATTGTCGAATACCTTTTTATTTGGATTTAATTTCGAAAATCCGACTGCACACGTTTTACTGTTTCAAAGTAAAGAAAATAATGAAAAAAAAATCATACATGTTCATATTATAAATAATATCTTGTTGTATTTTCTGTAATGTGGTTTTGATATTTATAAATAATTTTAAAAGAAGAAAGACCAAGCCAATTCGACAATTTATACGAAAAAAATCAACCTTTGTTAGCAGTTGACCCACTATGTTGTGTGTGATCCTAGACTCTGCTTCACATAGGCAGTTCTTAGAAGTGCTATCGATAGAAAACGGGGTGTTAAATGGACATACGATTCAGAAACGAATACAATGGGAACAGTCAATTACAGCAGAAAGCACGGCGCAACAAATCCCATACGATATCACGCATACACAACGCAGTCGGAAAAATGAACCTCTCATGAAATTTAATGTGGAAATGTCTTGTAACGACGCCAAACCTCCGCTGAATTATTTATGATCCGCTATTTTAATGGCGTCCCAGTTCGTTCATTACAGCAAGAGTGTTTCTTAATTTCGAATGCAAACTCTAACTCCTATTATTGCGAAGCACGTTGCCCGTGAAGATTGAAATGATTTATTTCCAGCAGTGTTATAGTGTTAAGTTCAGCTAAGAATGCGCTAAGTTATTTGTCGTTATGTAATTTGCAATTTTCTCGGTGCGTTATAACATCTTGGCATTGTGTCGTGGGCGTGAGTAACGTTATGACTTGAGATTTGCCGTTATAAATCGTTTTCATAATAGGCTCGCTCTCTACCCGGACTCCATTCTCTTATCGCGTAACACTACCTCCAAATAGCGAAATCAGAAAGAAATACTACTTTATATAACGCAGTCTCCAGAGAATCTAACGCTTAAATTAACTAAAAGCTTTTTTCTTATATTAGTAGGTACAGTTTTCATAGAACCTGTACACAATTGTATACAACTTCAGTTCTTATTTAGTCCCACGCTAGCTCCAAGCTAGAAACGATAAAAAGTATAGCGCAAATAATGCTTATTGTGCGGAATAAGTGCTAGAATGGACGACCCTAATGACAAACAAATTGTCGCCTGAGCTATTACATCTCTCAATACATTATAGTGCTTGTACTTATATCATTATCGAACAAGTATTGCGTTCGGGCGTAAATCAGACTAACCACTTGAAACCATAAAGTTCACTACTCTTGAGCAACGTAGGCCTTATTTTTATAGGTTCCAGACCAAGATTACGATTCGTCCTAGCGTAGGTTGCAGTATGTTACTGGCTATTTCTTTAGTCGTGCTTATCGCAGTATGTCGAGTTTAGATGAATTTACATTTATGCAATTTGCTTGTACGAGTATAAAAGTAGCGTATAATTAGATTTGACATAATTGTTTTTAAAGACCCTGACCCGGACCGGATTCAGCATCCCAGCTTCCCCCCCGCTATCCCGTCTGGATATTAGTTTTATTTCAAATTATTTTATATATTGCTAATATTATGGCTCTACACGCGATAACTCAAAGGTAGCTCGCGACTATGACTGTTGCAACCCAGCTGAAACGTCTGGTAGTACTGTAACCGTCTAGTAGCTATGTTTTTGCTACTGATCATATCGCGAGTAGACCCATAATAAGTAGCATTTAATGTAATGGAACGCGAAAATCTTAAATTAAGATGTTCAAAACTGGCTAGGCATAACACGAACTGTCTGATCCGACGATGGTCGCAGACATGTGGAGTCTGTAAATCAATCGCCCACGCTTCGCCTGCAGCCATCGCCGGTCTGCCACCACTCATAAACATCTTTCGATGGCCGACACACATTGTGAGGGCGTCAAACGTAATAAAATAGATTACAGCGTTCAAGCTGCAATGTTTGCAGTCCAATGTTTGGCACTCGATTGAAATGTTTTTGAAATGTAGTTTGTTGATAGAGATTGTTTACATTGTTGGTGTTGATGGCCAAATGTGGAACGGTGTGTGATTAGAGATAAGCATTGAGTAGTTATGCAGTTAAGTAGACACAGATGTAAGTAGTGGTGGAAATATCGTGGAAAAAAGAACAATGTCATAGAGAGAAAAAGTATCAGATTTGGTTCATTTTATTTAGGACAGGATACAATATACAAAGGTGCTGTGCTGTTCATCTCAAGTTATATGCTGTATATTTGGTAAACATGTTACGTTTCTGCGGTTTAGTTTTGGAACGAAACATGCAGCTACTAGCTGCAGTTCCGGGCAGTTCGCAAGAATATTTCTGGAAAATATTTCAGCAATTAATCTAATACCTAAATCAAGCAAACACACGTTTGAGCGACTGTTTATGAAAAGCTGCGAGAATTAGTGTAAGTATAATAAAATAAATATATCTACGCGCATAGTATGTTCAGTCAAAATAAATACGGCTAATAAATTCAGTTAGGTTCGTGGAAATATCGGCAAGTTGGCGGCAACGGCACAAAATGTTATGTAAACAAGAGAAGTATCTCACTGCCGTGGGGTCCTCCTGCTGAATAAATAACGCCGTAGGAAGGCAAACTCAAACAAAAGTAAATTTATTCACCAAATACGACGATTAATACACGATCTCACGACAGATTTATATTTGCTTGTGAATGTGCGCGTCGACACATCGCGTAGTGATGTGCCAACTCGTGATAAACATTGGGACAACTCAATTTTATATAACTGGGAAAGGATTTGTTCGGATAAAGTCATTTAGGACATTTGTAGAGAGATTAGAGAAAAAATAATTCGGTACCTAAAAGTTCCAATATCGTTTGAACACAAGGTACCAAAATTTGTTCAAAAATTTAAGAGATAAAACCGTTTAAAATAACAATAGCAATAGGCATTTTTATTTAAACTTATTGAATCGGAGAGATCATCTCTATCTAATCAACAACATTACTCCATAAGATTGTTAAATTACAATAGGCGTGTGGACTGGGTCAAAATCTTATTATTCTATTTAGTCCGTAAGTAAGTTTATACAAAAATATGGGACACATATTTTTTTGTTTTTCAATTGATTGAAAAATGACAAAATTATACCTTATCAAACTTCTGGGGTGGGGGCTTGTGACGACACGGCTAGGTAAAATTTGTACCATAGCGTAACGTCATACGATACTTCTAAGCACTATATCTTCATAATTTCTTGTTTGTGAAACAAAATAAAAAATACGAGTACAATATTTTTAAATAATCTAAATAACGGACTAATTATATTTTTTTAGTCATATTGCCTATTGATCCTGATCGCATCCCTATCGGCTTTACTCTAGAGCTCAAAGTTCGATTTTCGTTAGGCACTATTTATAGCGATATTTTTGCTACAGTCCGTAAACTTTCAATATAGGACGTCTATTAGGGGCCTGACAAACATCGATTACCGCTAAGTAATTTTGATTGTACCGCAAAACCTACGCAAATAAACTCGTATGTTACCGAACGATAATATGTAATGGAGCTAAGATATTATGTATTTTTGGCCATAGTTGCCGAAGAGCTTTTTGGGCACATTGGACTGTTACTTATATGTAGTCTTAGGTTTATAGGAAACATACATCAATGCTATCTATGTCTTACCTCTAAGTATACCTACTTGTAAGGTACCCTTTAATATTCTAACATAATACTCGTAGTCCCAAACACGGTATATACGTGTTCATTCTGTAGTCCTTTATTTAAATCTAGTAAACAAATTGGGTATATTTTACAGTTAAGCTTTCCTAGTTTTACCATTGTAGGTGTTGTGATATTACAGAACTCGTTAAAGTTCGCGCTATTGACATAAATGTAGCACAATTCCATGTTCCGAGACTGTAAGTGTTTGCGATACCAAAGGCGATGTCAATTGACTAACACTGAGACTTTAGCACCAATGTGTACTTGGTTGGAAAGTAATAACAATGTTGTCCAACCGATTTGGGTGAGAACGACCAAGCTCAATGAAGGTTAACTGAACGCATAGGAATTATTATAGTGCGTAAGAAAGTACGCAAACACATAATACACTCTACGTTATTTGCATTATTTATAATCTTCTTATCGTATGGTTGGTGAACAACCTGGTGTCAGAGTTTAAACCGCCCGTAGGCCTCTGACATGGCTTCACACACCGTTGAAAAATCTCTTAGGTGTGCTGGTTTCCTCACGATGTTTTCCTTTACCGTTAAAGCATCGAATGATGGTACATATGAATTTCAAATTTGAAAAACACATTGGTACCTGGCGGGGATTGAACTGGCGACCTCTCGCATGGCAAGCAACGACCTTAACCACTCGGTCATCGACGCTTATTTATAATAGTACCCACAGACAGAGTCTAACTGGATAGTTGTATACCAACCTCTTAACGTGCTTTTTAAGCACGATGATGGACACTACAACTTTATATCGCCTTTCAGGTGTTGAGGCATCAAAAAAAATATACTGCCTCGATTTTAAAACCTACAACCATTGAGTTTTACGAGCGGTATGCGGCGCTTCTCAGCCACAGACCAAAAAAAAAGTAAAGAATAAAGTGTTTACTAAACGCTTCATGAATCATCGCTTCATATGGATGTCACTGATTGATTGATCAAGAAGCAGAAAGTAATGAATAAATTAGAATCTTTCTAAACGGGAAGAAAGCAATAAAGAAATTGAATTGCTAATAGTATGTAGATTATTTTTCTAGAGATAAGTAGTAAAATAATCAGATAAAAACTGCTGTGAAGAAAAACATCATGTTGTAAGCAAAGATACTAAATATTTTACGACAGACCAAACTGGCTGTTTCCTTCGAAGCCAATAAAGGCATTCGCAAGATTGTTTTGAAAATGAACAAACAGCATATAAATATAATCCATCAGGCAATTGAATGAATTTGTAACTTTGTGAAAATAAAAAATATTGACCTGGAGCAGCGATTCGTTTTTAACCAATAAAAAGGAGGAAGTTCTCAATTCGACTTTATGTATTAAATTTTTAATTTAATGAAATGGCATATTATTTCCGTCTGTTGCCAATTGTACTTCATTACACAATTTTTTCCTATTTTTGACTGGTTGTACATTTTCTAAACATAGTCGATAATTAGATACTTAATTGCACATAAAAATACATGTAACAGTGTTGGAGCAATAATTATTACCATTCCTTGGCTTGGAAGCCATAATCAGATGATAAAAGAGTACCAATTAGGCGATGTATCGTTTTTAGCAATCTCGGTACCAATGTTTGCCTTCTAAACCACAAGGTATATTACATCAAACAAAGCCCCATGTGAGCGATCAGAAAACGCCACGAAACCATGCCTCAGCAAAAAAGCAAAACATCTTTTACGAGATGGCCAACTGGCGTCGTTCCTGCCTCAGTTTACGACTCAGTAGAACAGGATGCTTATTTTTAACCAAGTTCCGAAAGATTGTTATTTTGTCTATCGTATAAAATGGAAGCGTGTAGGCCTGTAGAAGGGTTAAAGTGATCTAATCCGCCCCAAATACGATTTTAAATAAAAGTGTTTTAATTACTTTATTACATTCGAATTGTTAACGTGATTTCGCCTGTACCTAAAGGCACTAGAATAAACAAACTGAAATCGAAATGAAATTTGAGATTGTTTCTAGTGCACTTTTGGGGTTTTTGGAAACCTTTGTTTAATTTAAACATTGTAATGACATAAGTTTAAGGTGCCTTCGATAATACTATCTAATTATTAACATTAAAGCAGTTGATTAGACCTTCGCCCGACTAGAAATGTCTGATTTTTGTGAGCGAAACTGACAACAATAGTAGCAGTAGTAATAGCCATAAGACGGTTACATTTGGTATGTTTTTGATATGTTGTCCCTTCCCTATTGTCAAAACAAAGCAAATCAATTGATTTTTACGGCTTTTGGTAAGTTGTAAGTTATAATACAGTTCCCGCACTGCCTAGTTATGTTATTATTTATTATAATAGCCGTTGCCTACCACAATTGTATAAATAACTATGGTACATCTATTATTTAAACAGTACGTCGTTGCAGTTGTTTAATTATGTACGACCTGAACTCAGTCGATGGAGTCTTGTTGCCAGCCCGGGTGCACTACACTGACTTTGTATTCATTTTACTTGTTAATGTTTGATTTTATACCACAATTGGCGGCGTTCTTAACCTCTTGAAACTTCAACAGAAATATAACTATATTATTTAGTTCTGTAAATTATTTTGACTTTTCCTATTCATTCCTGTGTTGCAACAAGGTGTGTGATTTACTTTTCAATGATTTTGTAAAAAAAATATACTCTATGTTTGCCATTATATTGAAAGGATTGTCTTTTATTATGAAACTTACAATAGTTGAAGTATTATTAATAACTTAAAACGTATGTAATAAGATTGAAGCAAAGTAAATTATCTTGTCCAAAATAAAATAACATAATATTCAACAAGAATTCTTTACTGGCAAATTTAAATGTATATAAAAAAACCGTACCGTAATAAAGGATATAAACAAAATTTGTATCAGGTACTTAATCAGCAATGTTGTTACAACAGATGGTAACAACAGCAAAAACACGGCACAACTTAACTCACAATATCTTAAATACCAATTCAACTTAAACGCTCGCTTGCTTCCGACTTCGTCAGCTCAAGCTCATCAATAAACATCCTTATTCCTTTAAAAAAAAACGAGCTGTCCTGTCATGAAGGGAAAAATCAGCTTTTGGGCGGAAATTGAAGTTCCGCGGCCGGGGGCGCGAGCGCATACCGGAAGTGCCCCCATTACGTCCACTTCCAACCGTTATACAGTTACGGTTATTATCTGGTACGGCGATATTGAAAACAAATTGAAAATGATTGATGCCAGTGAATATTTTATGCTAAATCGATTAACTTACCCGACTGGATGCTTTTAATGCAATGGACCGTGAAATTGTGGGGTATATTTTTATTTCATTACCTACTGTTGCAGTAACTACATCGTTAGTGTCAGGATGCAACCGTTTATCGAACGTTATTTGATTATTGAAAGTAAATATGGGCAACCGATTAATGAAACTTTTGTTTGGATAGTTGTTTTGGTTGTAATTCCTTACTTTAGATACATACGAAACATTGGAATTACACTAAACTTTTTATATTTAAGTACCATGACATAGTACTTACCTAATTAAATATTTATAACTATGTTATAAAAGAGCGTATAAAAGAACTATATTTTTGGTAATCTTCGTTCAAATTGCCTCTACTTGGATTGAAAAAAAATGACTTTTTTTCATGAAATCAAAATTATTACCTTAGACTTAGAGCTCGTCTGCAAATAACCGATGTGTTCGCGTAAAATAATCAGATTTATCTAAATCCGAGCAGGTTTGCGAAATAATGGAACAAAGAAAAATAGCCATTACAAAACAAAATATGTACCTGGTAATTCTAGATTATTTTTATTCAGAGCTTCTTTTCTTATTTTTAATTTATTATGAGACGTTAATGTGCTCTTATAACTCCTCAGAAATAGCTAGTATAAATATGAACAAAGCAAAGCCCAATGATACCTATTAGTTGAAACAAACATAAAAAGCTTACATCACAATGATTTGTAGAAACAACTGGATGGTCGGGAAAAACAATAAAGAAATAAACCTAGTTTTGCTGAGATACGGAAGCTTACTGCCTGAGTAGAGATGGGTACGCAGTGATTTAAGTATGAGTTAACTCAATAACTCAATCGTTTGGTGTGTGTTCAGTAAATTGATTTTCTTAAATACGGTTAATATTTTTTGTGCTCTTCAGTGTTTCAAGTCAGTAAATCTAAAATTATTGTTATAACTAAAACTAACACGAATTTATAAAGACTATCACTAGTTACGTAATAAGAGTCGTAAGATTTCATGCCTGTATAGTGTTCGACCATTGTTTTCAGTGCCATCCGCTCCCCCGCAAGTCCGGTGATTATAACGAAGCTACTCCAAGCCATCATCGTATGTCAGTAGGGAAAAAGAAGTTTGCAGTAAGTACATTTCAGTGAGTATGTTATTGACACAAAGACTAAGTATTTAGTTTATACAAAATCATCTTATAATAAATTGCGACACAAGTAAACCGTTATCAATGTAAATTAAAAAAATTTAAGTGCTAAAGCTTGCACAAGCTTTACTAATATTTAGAAAAACGGAAAAAATTTAACTGCCTCACCGCGGCCCGGGGATTCGAACAACCGATTCGGTTTTCTAAATATTAAACCGTTATCAGTTGAGCATTTGCAGCAGTTTCCCATCCCTACAGCTGAGATAACCGAACAAAAATGTCACAAGTGGTAATCGATGAAGAGCTAATGTGGGTTTAATGTGGCCCGAGTCGATGCGTGCCTCACCATCGCCCCGCAAGATTACTAAGTAATCCTCTTTCTTTGTGCCTAAGTCACTTGGTTCTACCTAAGCCGAGGGTATCATTTGGAGAATCAATTGCGATTTATGCCACTTGGACGCATGCCCGAATCGGTTTGGTAAACTTGATTGAATTTGACGGTGGCCGAAACTGTAATCGGTTTATGATTTGACTACAAAGTCAGATAAAGTAATAGCTGATAAAAGAAAAAGTTGACATGTTTAGATCTATTTGCTACTGGTTAATGTCAAAGACTTTATACCTCTAGAACTGTTAATCCTATTTTTGGGTTTGGGATTTTCAACCCATTTATATTTTCAAACTCATTTATATTATTAATACTATTGATGCATGTATATTTAATTATTTCATAAGGTAAACAAACATATTCTATACCATGTTCATATTCCAAACTTCATAGTTTGTTCTGTTATAAAGTGTCCATCTAAAAATATCCAAACATAATCTAGTTCCTAATTTGTCCAATTCCCAAAATGTATCCGTACGTGCCTCAAGCGTTCTACAAGCTCATAATTTCCTTTACTACTTACACCTAACCATTCTCCATTACGGCTTTAGAAACACGTGTTGTTCGGGGAAAATTTAACTTTGTGTTTTACTATAACAACAAATAAAAACGCCACATGTGGCTTACTGCAACGTGGTGCCCAAAATTTGTTTACTTTAAGCCTTTGTGATAACAACTGGAGGTTACCCCGTTACTGTGAGAACTTGTTTTGTTTAGAACAAATGTTGTGTTGTTCAACGGAACGCGCTGATGCAAATAAAGACAGTTTTTTGGAACTAAATAGTTCCGGATATGTATTCTTCCTCTTCTATTTATCTATTTGTTTATTATAGGTACACAGAAAATAACAAATATCAAAGGACTAAAACCGTGCTTATACTGGAAGAGCCGAGACTAAATAATATTGATTGCCGATAATCATACTTATAAAACAGAAATTGCAATTTAAAAAATATGACGTAATTTTATAAAATTTAACAACGGGAGCTAATAGTTTGTCTATTGAATACTACACAATGTTGTTGCTTAACTCCACAGTTAATTGTGTAATTTAATTCTTCGATATTTTAATGGTTTACACGTTTGCTCTCATATTAGTTAGACCAATCACACGATGGTAGAGACCCATGTCTACGACGGATGACCTGGTATTTCATTTTCAAACACCCTCATTCATCCAGCTCTTTGCGAGTGCGACGTCCTACGAAAACAGATTTGGGGCACACTTGACGGGCATCGAAACAGCCCCGGCACAAAGCTATGGAAGCGGCTTAGTTCACAGAAAGGGGATTAGAGCATAATCTGCAGCGGAGCGGTTGACATACGCCCGAGGCGCTGGCCGACTCACTCGCAGTTTACCCTCGGCAAATACAGTTACCGTTCCGTAGTGTTGTACTGGACAATTGACTTGGTGCGATACTCAGTACTATGCTGGATAATTACAACGCTAATTACAACGAAAATTTTAGAGTTGGATTGGACAGGCGAGCGAAAACGCGGCGCTCGGAGTGACACTTTTATAAACGCAATACATTTGTCAGATATGTATGATCGACGCTTTCGTACAACATTCAGTAATTCATTTATACGCATGTATTTTTCAGTCAAACAATGTGTCAAAAACTAGTAATAATAAAATAGTAATCTCGAGTAACACGACTGTGGAAGGTCATTTTCTTCCAACATCAATGACACCGGACTAATCATATAATGTTGTAAGTAATAGGTACAATGTATGTCATACATACATAAAATCACGCCTTTTTCGCAGAGGGGGAGGCGGAGACTTGTGTGCTACGATCCTGGCACACCACTTTCGCTTATTCCACATCCATCAACTTCTTCATGCATGCATGGAAGTAATAATCTAGATAAAAGTTATTCTATTATACTTATGATTGCGTTTGTAACGTCACAACACTAGTCACTGTAACGGAGTCGTACGTACGCTGCAAGACCGCAAAGTACGGTCGGACTATGAATGAAAATGTTTACTGAGCTCAAAATTATTTTACACTCATTGTTGCCTTAAACTCTGAGGTTTCGACCTTACGGAGGCGATAACTCCGGTCCCTTAGTTCTATTGAGAGTTAGTGAAAATTGCACGGTTTAATGAAAACCCCTGATGAAAAGTGAGCTGAAATTGTATTGCGGTCTGTTGAAGGGTATGATTTAGATAAAACAGATAGATGCATGGTAGTCTTAGCGACTTAAATGAAATTACTAAATTGGCTCACTTTCTTCTATTTTTTAAGCAACTTATGTTACGAGTATCTGTAAGATTTATGAAGGAAGGAATAAATGTTTTTTTAATTTTTTATTTATTATATTTTATTTTATTTACTTAGCATATAGCGATTATTATTTTTGACATCCACTGAAGGACGAACTTAGACGGACGAATATATACCTCACAACCTTTTTATCTTATTATTTTTATTCTTTATTATTTAAATTTCGGTCCCTTGTCAGCACAAGCTGAGCCACTTCCATTTGTTCATGACTTTTAATTTTTTTCTTTTATTTTTAAAATGTACAAGTGAGCAATAAACTAATTCTCATTCTCATTATACATATCTACCAATAGTATTTTTAGTAAATATTGTTTTTGTCATCAGTACACTAATATATTGTTCATGTTGACAGATTGTCAGAGCCCTGAAGATCATTTACCTATTCACGAGTGTTACCGCGGGATTTACCTAGATATAGACTTAGTTTGACGTTAAACCGCATCAATCATGCATATTATATGTATATAGGTATGTTATATGTAATATCCTGAAGGAGAATTACAAATGGCTGCAAATATTGCTAGGTAAGTGTAAATACATTAGTAGATACTTGTTGATCACGACTTTTAATCACACATATTTAGTGTTAAACTTTCAAAATGTCATCTCATATACAACTTTGTTTGTACTAAACATGTTTTAAAAGCTTTGAAGCTCCTATATAGGCAAACTACGTAACAAATATATAAATCGTTATTACCTTACGACATCTTTAGGCTCCAATTCGTCTCGACTCTGAAAAGGAAACACAAAAGTTTAAACAGTGTCTTGTTAGGGACAAATTGGCTCGGTTATAAAACATGAATAGATGCCAATAAAAAAGAGATAAAAGCAACGAGTGCATTCCGTCAATGTGACGAGGAAGGCATGTGTCAAGTCATTATCGCGTGACTCACAAATGCACCGTGATGTTTATAGTGCAAGAGCTTTGGTGCAGTTTAGGGTTGTTAAACTATTGAGACCCATTTAATAATATTATTTAATTTAATGGACCGCGACAGTCTTCAATCATATCATATACTGAATATACTGAATTTTAAGATAGCAACAAAAATCTGATGTATTCATAGACACTGCATTAGCTTAGGTATACAAATGCACGTCAAGAAGAAATTTCATTATTGTTTCATAAAAAGGTTATGGAATATTTTAACATATGTAATATATTTAGTTGAAAATCGTTAGTTTTTAGCATAAACAGGTAACTAAATACCTGAGTTCCATGTTTTTATATCATTGCACGGTTCAAATATAACGTCGAGTACAAACAGTCATTCTCTAGGACTATCTAAGCTTGACCATTGGTCAGTACCAGAATTGGCTGATAATGGGACACCCACATGCGGGTGTATTGACTTACAATAAATGTCACATATTTCTTAATAAAACAACGTTTCAACGACACTTCGTTCTGTCCGAACGGTCAATTGGATATGGCCAGGTTTTGGCACCTTACCTAATACTTTTTTCTGATATAGGTGCCATACCTACAGAATTGGGTGATATTATCATTTCATAGTACATATTAGGCTTCCGTAAGGACTTTTAAGAGACATAAGTAGGTGCTTAGTCAACTTTTAGTAGTGGTTAAATAATTTAATGAAATCATCAGTGTTTCTCCTGTCTCTTTATTTTACATACAACTTTTTTTCAGATACCTTATGCCATAAAAAACACCTTAAAATCCGTTGTAGGTATATGTTTAAAGATGAATCCGTACATAGCGACAAGCATGCCCAGGAAACGACTATGTTTGATACATTTATGTTGTGATTGATAGGTGCCATAATCTTGGTGCCATAAGAAGGAATATACTGTCAATTTGATGCGGATACGACACTCATGTCGACTATGTCTTTGCTAGGGGGAGGTGACTGTATGTCACTAACTGTTTTATTACTCTATCATTACTCTAACAGGCAGTGTCATTATTGCTAACAGCGGGAAAAGGTGTAATAAACGGTGTCATTTGAAATACACATATTACAGATATATCAAGTACATTTAATGGTGAGAAAGAAACGCAGCTGATCAGACATTTAAATCTATCAGAAAACTTAAAAGTAAGCATACGCTTCATTTTTATTCTTGCAAAGCTTAATATACTTATCATATGTTTTTCATTAGCATACAACAGCATACAATTGTCTAGATACTGTTATAATTATTTGAAGCCAGAACCAGAGTGGCCCAAGTGACATGAACCGTAATAGTGTGGCCTGAGATCTGATCTGGGCCCCTATATTCTATTAATACTGAATAATGAATATGTTTTAACGTCACTTCTGATTGTTAACTAAAATAACCTTCGAACCATTCTGTCTATTAACTAAGAGGTTTGAATGGGGACATTTCCATAGTCAACTAAAAAAATGCACATTGTGGTTTGGGCCACTCTGGTTCAGGTGGCCTCATTTATGAGTAGCCTAGTTGAGATCAAATGATATTGATCTTGAAACTCTTCCAAAAATAGCAATACTTTTAAATTCACATATTTCCCTTTACACAAAAATGTAACCATTACGTGAAAAAGGAACGCAAGAATGTTTGCCCAAAGGATGTACTTCAAATAAAAGGTAAATACCACTTTAATGTACGCTCAGACGTAACCGAATATTGTAAAGCTTAATTTTTCCATTCCTTCGTATGTTAAGTAAGCTTATGGCGCTCCCTCCTTGTAAATTCATTATGTAATTTAAAATGGTAATGGACCGACGTCTGGGAGGTACGCCGTAGATGAATAATGAAACAACCGATACCAATACAGAGTTTGGCTGTGATTCAAGTGTGTATCTACAGTGTTTATACAATGTTTACAAAGGAAACAATTGGAAACTTTATTTTTTAAAGTAAAAGCAGCTTCTTTTAACAGGAAATAAATTTTTGTTGATGAATGTTTGGAGGTTTAAACAAGGACCACTATTTTATTATCTGACTTAGTTAATCGACCGCAGCCTGGCAATGTTAAAAAAGGTTGGAATAATAAAATCTAATGTATATTATTATCGTCAATGTAAAATTTAGATAATTACAATACAAATCCACTACACTGTGTTTAAAAACTGTAGGGTCTAATTTGTATAATTAAATTCTGTTACAAAAAGTTCCTTCAATTATCCAACATTTGTCTATATAACATTGCTCACATTAGCCTACGGGTGGAACGCAAATTAGTTTTTTGCTGACCCACTAATCTCCAGTCAATGCCGGTCATAATTAACTCATTAGCATTCTTTTAACGCGCAATCTCAATTGTTTTCACATCAATCCGGATTTCGTACCATATTAAATGCTACGTTGCTCGCCTAGCCGTCAATATGGTCCACTAATGGAGCGTGATTCACAGACATAACCCCAAAGTAATGTACCGATAACCAACAAAAAACCGGTCAAGTGTGAGTGGGGATCGTGCATTGGGGACTCGACATAAACCTGCGTGTAAATTATGTTTGTTAAATATTTTTTTAAGGTGGGATAGCAAATATTTTATTTTTGTTTCTTTCCTACATTATTCCTATTTTACGCAGTAATACTAGGTTAGGTTCCAAATTTTGAATCAATGAAAAAATTATCAAAACTTGATAACCGTAAAAGAAAATATGACTCAGGCGGTCATATTCCTGCTTTGGATTTAAGTTAGATGGTTTTTTCAATTCAAGGGTCACGCACATCAGAAGTGCGAAAAACAACTTGAGTGTTAGGTATACGAACAAGAAACTAGTGATCCTGGATATCGTTTTCTTAACTATTAAGTTCTAACCCTAAAATACTTGATAAGCATCAATAAAGTGTTTGCTTAGCGACCCAATTCGCGGTCGTAAGCCGTCAGCTAGCTGACGGCACTACAATTATATAGCGGGCAAGATAAGCATTTTTTAATTCCGACCGGTCGTTTTTAGAACAAGCTGCGGAGCGCACACTAAAGACTATTGAACGAACGCTCTCCACTGTCTACATTTGATAATGGGTTTATCTCATTTCGATTAACGGCATGTTGGAAGAGTCATCGAAGGATGAAGACTTTTTTGTCGTCTTCTTTGTTGGCATTGTTTTAAAAACCAATACTATAGTATATACATAATATGATTTTATTTCGCTAAATTTATGTTACAATTGGTTTTTTTTTATAATTTAATATAACATGGTTAAAAAAAATCGACGAGCATCCATGATTGATGGATGTGGAAGAAGCGGAAGTGGTGTGCCAGGTCCGTACCACATGGCAGGAAATGAAATCTGCCTAACCCTCTGGGAAGAAGGCGTGATTTTATGTATGTATGTATGGTTAAAAAATATTTTTAATTATTTTGAAAAACTAATATGCTTCTGGAATAAAATGTCAAATCAATCTTACTTATGATGTACATTTAACTAAAATGAAGCTCAGATATCAAATCTTGACATGATACATGAAAGTACAATTAAAATCTTATAAAAATCTGTTTAATTACGCAATTAGCATATGCCACAAAAACTCTTACATAATACCTACTCATTAAGTTTTTTTCGTCCGTGTGCGCTGTCTGTAAATTCAAAACGTAGGCTAATCCACACCCACGCACCGCGGGCCTAATCATTCATTTGGCTTAAGATTATGTAGACGAATATGCATGAGGCGAACTTTATCGCTCCATTGCTTCCCAATGGGATTAGCTGACGAAAGAAACGAACGCCACAGAGCTGCAGAGGGGACTTTAGAAAGCGTTGTATTAAACCTACTTGCTAATAGTCTAGTAGGCATTTCTCCGAATAAAATGCGTGGCGAAAATCATACATAGATAGTTTGGCACTATTATCGAGAATCTATTTTTATCATAACTAAAAGTAATGTTACGGTCAATGTGAGCAATCGGTAATTATCTATAATCACCGGTAAATATAGATAATCCCCGACGCACATGGTAAATGTAGTGAATTATTCAAATTTACCGGTAATTATATAAAACTCCCGCTCGACTGTGGTAAATGTTGACATTGCTGACAAATATCACAAGTACTCTGCAATTCCAAATGCCACAAATCTCAAATCTCAAAAATATATTGACGAGAAAGAATTTTAAGAGTTCCACTGAAAATTCCCTGCCAATTTGCTAATTTTATTTACCTTTATTTTTATAAGATAATATTTTTTTAAAAACCAAACGTGAAGTTTGGTTTCTAGATACTTGAATAGTTTGCAGCTGTGCCCGGGACTTCGTTCGCGTGGACTACAGGATTTTACATACAAAAGTTTTTTCCCAGTAACTCCCGATCCCTTACGAATTTTACAATATCGCGTCGCAAGTAAGCTTTAGGTATTTCTATTAGGGTACCTGCCATGCCAAATATCAATCATCTATATTACGCGGTTTAAACGTTTTCAGAAAAGTTATTTATAAATACATACTTAACTACATAATCACACCTCGACACGGAACAAACATTTATTCACCACACAAATATTTGTCCCGAGTGGGGATCGAACGACGACTCTTGGAATCGCCAGCCTGGGTCACTAACAAAACCATTGTTTCAACGAGCTAGTCAAGTCAGTTTTATTTTTTATTTGTCACATTTACATAAAGGTGTGGTAATTTTATATAATTCCCGGTAAATGTGATTAATTCGATAGTTTTCACCACCTTTACCACGAACACTAGTAATTATGCATAGTTACCGGTAATTATACATAACAACCACTCTATCCACTTTTACCGTAACAACAATACAAATAAGCCTTTGTTCCTCTAAACGGAAAAGTAAACACACAAAAAAAAAGAATGGAAAATATTGTAAATTTTTCACTGAAGTGGCGAAAAAATTTAACGTTGGGTATGTATCGAAAATTATACTACGTTTAATTTTTAACTTTCCAAGCAACGCAGTTCTGAACCTTCTGTAAAAATTAATAAATGGGACGGTTTTCTATTAGATGTTTCATCGGTGAGCCGACTAAACTGTCGCCATAGTTCGTAAATCGGAACGTCATAAACCGTATTTATAAGCTGGGATTATATAAATAATATTGTTTGGGAAGAGAAGTTATTCAATCAAATGATGTACATTTCGGTTGACGGACAAATTAACGTAATTAAGAAATAATTGTTATACCTAAAGTTAGGTCGATTTGAGATTTTTTAAATAGTATGGCTGACTGTATTTATTTTGTTTTCCAAACAGCATTGCTCCGACTATAGTTGTTATTCATGTTAGGAGTTTCATTTGACATACCAAAAGCGAAAACGTAATTTAAAGTACATTTCCGATTTGTTTATTAATCACACCCTTAAAACTCTTACAGCGTTTCGTAAACAAATAAATTTCAGCAAACGGAGGCTTGCTCACAATTTGAATGCATGGATCATTAATTACGCCTAACGTCGTCGCTGACACAAGTTTAATGTTTCCAGGTAATCTAACACAGCTCAAACGGCAAGCTAAGCGTAAGTTCAATATTATTGTTCCAATAGAACTATTAATATCAACGTCAGATTCCAAGGCGCCGAAATAATAGCGGGGGAGTTTCCAACGAATTGAATTGTTGCTCCTCATTTATCATAAAAGGCCGCGTCAGAAACAGATCTTGGCTACAAAAGCCTAGTTACATGTGACCTCTGAGGCTGACAATGGTCCAAGTACTTGACAAAGTGAGCGCTTCAAATTTCAGTTTCCTGCAATGACGAGACAGTTAAATCGGAATTAATTGATGCTAGGCTGCACATTCAACTTAAGACTTCTGTAATTGAAGCAATTCATCCATTGAGACCTTTTGTCAGGGGCCCTCGCCATTGGGGTTGAAATAAATTATTAAAAAAAAAATTTTCGGTGTTACAATAACAAACTGTGCAATTTTTTTAATTTACAGGATGGTTGACTAAGGCCAGATCGCTATATTTTAGGGCAGGCTAGAACCCTTCAGTGGGGATGCATAGGCATAATTTGTGCTGTAAGACCTACCATCTTGAAATTCATAATTTTAGATCAGTGAAAATAATTCTTTAGGTTATAATTACATCGTTGTTTATTAATATTTTTGAATGACATTGATTCAGAATTATTATTTAAAAAAATATCTCGAGAAAACCGTTTTTCCATTCGAGATTCCGTTCAAGAATCCAAATAACACTAAGATCTAGTGGCTAGTCTAAAAACTGAGGTATCATAACTGAAATAATACATACGCTTTTCTAATAACACAATTTATTGGCATTCCGACTCTATTGGGTAAACACTCGCTTAGCTTTCCTGAACGGCTGAAATGCGTGACAGTGAGCACTAATGTCGCCAACTTTATTTCAATTATTGCCCAAACTCAGGTAAGCCGCTACGTGACCGCGGCATGCCGTTTCCTGCGTTACCTCCCAAAATAGAACTCAGGTGACTAATGTCATCACAGTATAATGGAAACGGCCCCTGATAATGGTGTTATAAATACCTTTAGTATTCCGGAATTTCCCTGAACGACCGGAGAAATTTTAATTAGCACAGTTCATTAAAGACTGGTGTGCATTTTTTTATGTAGCGAATCGTATTAGTTGTTTAGAATATAACGGATGGTGAAATTATTGGCTTTGATAAGGACTTAGACTAAGACACGTAACTGATCGTCTATTGAGAATTTGGTACTTATTTTAACTTGAAGGTCATGATTTTGTTCGGAAATTAAGCGCATCATAAAATTCAATTAGATCTTATTTCAGAAATTTGTTAAAAAACTTACTTGCAAATTAACAACAGAAACTACACAACAACTACTAATAACATAAAATCGTCATTTCTACACATCTACTCTGACATTTTGTCTGGTAACCAAACATCTCTCTCGAAATATGAAGGCACTTTAATCTTGGGAGCATTGCGTGACAGGAAAGTAAATGTCACTCCTTTTATTTCAATTATTCCAGTCCAAAAATATGGAAATTGTTATGTCTTAACATTTCCTTTGGTAAGATTCAGGCACTTAATTTTTTTGGCTGTTTCTGAAGTAACGATGCCTTTGCGTAAGGTCTGAAATCATAATTTTTTTATAAGAGAACATTATTAATTCTGTAAGTTAGATTTCATCGTACCTCGAGTTAGGAGATTCATTATTCAGCTACCTGATAAAAAAATATCTAGTAGAGAAACCTAAGTAAAATATTTTCAATATGAACGTTGGACACTATTTCGTTTGTTCCGTGGTCATAAATATTTCTAATGTTTTTTTTTCATTCCATCCCAAAACGTGCTAAGACCTAGCAATTAAATGTGCCGGCACTTCGGACTAACGGCTTCGTATCGAGTATGCACACTCCACCCGCAGATACGGAGAACCAATACAAAATGACCTCATTTTACATCCCCCCGGAGCCAGAACGAGCCAATAATAAAGTCTGAGCCACTGCGAGACACTTCAACATCGATGGCCCTTCAGCCTTTGAGCGGCCTTGCTATACCGTGATGACGAAACAAAATGAAAAGCGAATTATTCTTATTTCACTACATAAGCATTAAGAGGACTCAAAACCGCCCCAGGTTAGGACCCGCTTTTGTCGTCGGAAAAAACAAACAATTTGTAGGAATCACCTTTGTTTATTAAAAGCTTTGAAGATTTGCACGCAATTTTTTTATAATGCGAATGGAAATAAGAAGACAATAACGACGGATCTCAATATCTTTTTCGTTTTGTTTATCACGGGCCGTTGTAAAATTCATTATAAGCTTACGGATGCTAACGCGGCCGAGTTCAAATGAAAGTAGGCTATTAATATTCGGCTTGCCGTGTGTCCGTGTAATAAGGTTCATCGAATAAGGAATAAGTTTTTTGGAATCGTGAATGGTTCTTTGTATTCATTGACTATGCATGCATACAGTTCATTTCAAATGAACAATGACAGACTTGGAATCAGATTACCTCATATACTACGAACCAATAACATCGATAATATTAGGCTTAGGCAACTGGAATTTATAAAGCTTCTTTATTGTTGCCAATTAAATTACATGACAGATTTTGAATGAATTTTCCATTTTCCATGATGTAACTATGTCGGATTAAGAAATAATTTATCCGCCATCAAAACACATTTCACAGTTAAATTTATACAATGATATGGAAAACGTAAGCGAATGGGCGAAACGCACAGCCGCAAACGACGTTCCCACATCCAAAGTAACGGATTTAAAATATTCCGTGTAAGCTATCGGTTCTCAAGGAAAAATGTGTGTCCAATTTGTCACCCGGCTCACGTTCGCTACAATTTGGGGAATGTTGGAGACACGTAATGCGCTGGTATCGTCCATGTGCCATATTGACATAGCACCCGCAGCACTCTCAAATAAATCTTGTTAAGGTTTAAGTCGTTACTGCCAAATATTTGACTGGTGATTTTAGCCGTGCTAAATGCACTGAATCCTACTTTCTTCCTTGGAGATGTTTTAATACTCCAAGTGAATTTGTTTCAAGTCCCTACTCTTAATTCTCGAGCACTTTAAGTGGGCTCCGTATGTTAATCTTTATTTCATTTGTTGACAATTAAGTTGCATTTAAAAATTTACTCGGCATGCACTAACAGCTTAATTGCAATAATTGAATAAAGAATATTGCTAACCCAGTTGCCCGAAAAATCTTCTCGTCTTGAGTTTAAGGAGTGCCAAAATTAAACACGTTTGCCCAGGTACAAATTTTCTGGAGAGTGATAAAATTCTCCCGGGAAAAGTTATGGGATTACGGTGCTATCTTCGCAAGGAGTAATTGTTTTATATTATGAGTTTATTTAGGGAAATTTTTGTAGTGTCTCAAAATAATTACAATTTATATTCTCCCCGTCGCGAGGGACCGGCGTGCCTAAATCAGACAAGAAGGGTCAGCTACTTACTTCGTTAAGGGGATTGGGGGTCCGTAAAAAATGTAAAAGAAAAAGGCTCAAAGCGTGTTCGGTCTGAATAAGAACGGCGGAGCTAGTTTTTTTTACTTCATCAATTTGCGAAACATCTTTAGCTGACTTACTCGGATAGTTTATAAAATTAATTTTGGTAAAACACATGACAATTTAATTAATATTAGAATAAAATTATTCATGTGTTATATGGTTAATATTAGAAAGTAACTTTCACAGCAAGTAAAACAATAATACCTAAAATTACCATGCAAAATAAGCTCAAAGATGAAAACGTAAGCAAAACGAAAATTATTTCCAATACCTACAAATGTACAAGCTATTTACTGAACTCACGATTCCGAACCTTACCGTTTCTATTGCCAACGGAAAAGACATTTTTATCGGCCCAACTTCGCCGACGCATCCTCAAAGTTTCACACCAAAAAGGCTTTCTGAAACTACGCTTACTAAACTACAAGTAATTTTAGGGTGGCCACGCCGATCGATGTAGCGATACCAACAAAACGCTTCCTGTGACGACCCAGTGCACAAGTTAATTATGATCCACACTCTACTAATGTTAGATGGGAGATTAGTTATGATTAACTGCCCACTCTGTTAGTTTAGTGAGTACAAAATGTTGGTGATTTGTTGGTAGACGTTTGTTTGTAGATATGTCCAGACAAGTCAACGGGTGTTTTTAATTCTTCTTCATCGTTGGTTGTCAGGTTTCAAGAGGCCATTGAAGTCACTGCCGGTTTCTTTAATCATGTTAGGACGTGCTACTTTTTACTTATACTTGCGACTTAGTCTGAATAGATAGTTACTTTGTTAATGATTCAGAATGAGAAGGTATATTTTGAAGAAAATTGTAGGGGTTAGCTGTTTAAAAAAATCTTATTGTACCCAAATCTCTTTATTATTTCAAGTATTTGAAGTTATTTCCGGATAATTTTCGTGTCTAGATTAGACATTTTTGTGTATGAATACCATTATAGTTTCTGTTATCCGAAACAGTTAGTAATCTTTTACTGAATCAGATCAATGTTTTCAATTTGAAAGACAGGTTTCAAATAACTAACACTAGCGGACAATTATATTTTAAGAAGTTCATTATCTCCTCCTTAATTAATTTCACGTTGTTTCAATTTCTATATAACGTAGCTAACATAGTACTATCATGTTGCCATGTTGCATGCGGCGACAGTTGTGAAATGTCCCACACCCAGTAATTAAAATGACTGCGGTCCCCTTTCTTTGAAACAAATAACATCTTTAACAAGCAACTTCTAAGTCAAATGATGAAACTTAACTTCATAGATAGATTATAACATCAGTACTTATTATTAAATATTGTGTTACTATTTATGTAACATTTACAGATAATAGTAGACAGTATTTCAGTGGCTAAAACCACTCGTCTTAGGGATGAGAGCCATCCGCTGCCCCGCAAGTCCAGTGAAAAAAAGGGTGTCTTAGGTATTACATTATTCCATTTAATAACTCTTCAATACAATGTAAGTACATATTTAACACGCTCGTCACTAATGATAATTGCCTCAAGCCCCGTGTTATATTTTCTCAGGAAACATAAAGTAAGCTATTGGACAAATTCCTCGCAACACCCCATATTTATTGCGGGCTTTGACGTACAAGAAAGTTTACCTTGGCATATGTCGTGAAATTTATTTTATCCTCACATTCTTCACCGGGATTACAGGGTAATGTAAGGTAACTATGATTTGAGGAATTACTGAGACGGCAAGAAATATACACCGTGAAATTTTAGTGGCTTTTTCCCGCAGTATAATGATTCTATCTTAGTAGAACAATAAATTTGTGCAGTTCTTTTTTTATTAAAATCAATAAATGCCGGTTTTATGAAAGGTTTAACCGAAACTCGAAAGCACGTTCGAATCCCTTTATAACTTAGAGCGTAGAGCTTCTTAAGCTTTAAGCATCGATTCATGCGGCAAGTAGTACCTGATTACGTCACATTTTATAAAAGAACTACTATAGCTTCTCCCGTTTTCATGTTGGAAAATAACTATTTTGGAACTAATTGGAATTTTAAAATCATACTAACTATTTAACGAAAGTGTTCCATAAAACTTTCGCATACAACATAAAGCGACTTTTATAAATACATAAATAACAACCAATAACCACATTTTCTTAGGAATACCTAGTAAAGTAAACATATCTTACTATCTTAAGAAGGTTTAGTTCAATACGTGTTAAAACCACGCAGGCATTTTTTGGGCCTGCAGCTAAAGTTTTTCAATCAAACAAAATTCTTACAAAGAAAACAAAACAAAATATTTTCTTCTTATTTTTTAACCAAGAGATTCTTCAAAGCCTTAAATTCCGGACATGTCTTAGCAAGCCTCAAAACAAGGCTACCCTTCCCATAACGTCAGTTGCCTTCTCAGCCGTTCGCTTATACCCCTCGCATTAGGGTGATGATTAATGAAACATTCCCCGTGCTACGTCTGCCCCCCTTTTTCGTGCATAAATAAACAGCTAAAATTACAGTGGAAGTCATAATTCGATAGGTTAATCGCGTAACTGCCATCGATCAGACCGAATCACATTAGCTTGCGTTAATACGATTTTGGATGCAAATATTGGACGCATTGTTGTTCCTGCTTAATACGATTAATGTAGTGTTGAAAATTAAAGTGTGAAAGAGTATTATGTTGTTTTATTTTTTGATTTGGACATTTTAATATCAACATCACGTTGTTGTTTTGGATACAGTAGCAATTGTTACATTTGTCATTGTAAGTTTTGTCGCTAATGTTACATGTTAAAAAACCTTAATATTTATTTAGCTTTAAATAATGTTCTCTTCGGTCTGTGTTAACATCAACTTATAATAAGCGAGAGTAACGGTGTCGAAAAAAAATATTCATATTAAGGTATTATAAAAAGGTTTAAAAACTGAACGTGCTAATGATAGTAATAATATATTATTTTTGATAAAAAATTGAATTGTTTGTTTGTGCAATTTAATTTCCAAAAGTCAACAACCTACAATGCAAGTTGACAAAGTCATAAAAAAGAAAATGCAATCGCAAAATGCTGAAATTCTACGGAACCATTTCTGCAAATCATTTAGTTCCTGCAAATCTGTGTCGGTAGCGAAAAGCACATTTGTCCCCGTGCTTTATCCCCACATGTTGATAGAGCGTCCTCTTGGACACCACTATTCTTCCGCGCGATACATCCGTCGTCGTACATTGCGTGTATTGTAAGCATAAGCATTTGTAACCCAAATGCTTTCCTCAGTGGATGTCAGTCGGCAAATTGAATACAATTTATCATGCAATACATTGAGTTCAACGATCTGTCTACAGTGGACTACACCTTTATGTTTGTAAGTGGTTTGATAGATATGGTTTTTATTGAATCATCGTTTGTAGGGGAATAGACAATCATTGAATTTAAACTTGTGTGACAAACATCGCGGTTTGTTCCTAGGTGTGTTATTAAATACATTGAAACATATTTGTTAATCCGTAACACAATTGCTTAAGCAACTAATTTCGAAATCAGAACAAAGTTTGTGATGTTGTGTGATATTATTATTTTTAAAAAAGTATTCCAAAGTACAATTTGAAATGAAAAGTATTTTATTTTCTCTTTTGTAAGGATTGATAATAGATAAAAGGCTTGTCATTCTTTCCTTCCGATTCTCCTGCTTACTTTTCTTGGTACTTTTCAAAGTCAACCATACAATGTATCTACAATGGTTACAATATCTTATACTATGCTAGTGCCAGGGTATTTAGTCAAAAACGTAATATCTACGCAAACGCTTGGCAACGTTCTTAAGTGCGCAATTTGTAAAAGGAAAACAAATTTCTTCACTGCGATTTCTAAATATATCACGCTTTATGAAATCTTTTCCGAATACCACGTTATTTATAACATCGCTGTGTCTTTTGTTAGAGCTGCGAATGGGTATGTGAGAAGCAAAACGTATTGTAGACTACATTTGAGAGTAAATTGCACTGGATACGTATTCTTTTAGGACATAAATTTGATAATAAGTGTACATTTTGAAGTTCAAGATGGATAGAGAGGAAAAAGTAGTGTTTTATTTTCTCTTAAAATTGATTGTTCTGTTTCGAGTCTTTGTTTAAATAAAACTTTGCCAATTCACTAAATAATCGATCAACAAAACAGGTAACTAGGAACGGAGGATATAAGGTAGAAATTGCTCTTGACTCTTGTAAAAATTTCCTTTGGTTCAATTCCTTTTCATCCCAAATTGTTTGATTTCTCCGTTTGTCCGCGAAATGAGCGCTACGGCTTTTCAGCGTGACACACCAAACATACCTACACGTCACGTATTGCACAGAATGGAGAGCTCAAAATCATCGTTACCCGTTGTGACGGTTTCCGTTATTCCGGAAACGTTTGCTTAATTCCACGCCGACATCCAGTAAAGTTTCATTTTGTTGCAGACAACGTAATGTACGCTCGCGTTTGAGATATTGCGCGTTTTACAACACACTAGCGCCGCGCTGATGATATCTGTACACATTTGAAACGCCTGCTCTGGCGTACAAAGCGGTAACTTGAAATGAACAACTGAATTCCGTCGTTATCAAAGGACGACTAACAAATGACGCCATTTTCATTCCATTGCGTGTGGATGTTGTTGCGAATGATATATTTTGTTAAATAAAATGAAACAGTCGCTTTGGTAATCAGTTGACCTAAATATTCATCTTCTTACTCTTTTGATCTTCTTTGAACTGGAAATGAACCTGACTTTTTCAATGCCAATAATTGAACGAGTCAAACATGTCACAATAATGAGTGCACTTATTTATTACTAATTATGCTACTTAGTAATAAATAAGTACACCTGCGATTTAAAATATGAAGAAAAAAGAAATTGGTACGAGCTGCACGTACCTATGTTAAAAACAAACAATGGCCAAGAGAAAATACTCCCGATGTTGTAGTTTAATCATAATTACATTGCTGATAAGTGTAATTAATGAATACTGACAGCAATCGTGCCAGATCAAACATCAACGTGAGGTTTAATTGACTGAAAGTGTTTTATGGAATTGTAGGGTCTCACAATAAGGAGTCATTAGACACAAGGGAGTCGGTAATGGCCCATTAAACGGACATATAAATTAAACTTAATCATGACTAATTGGAGTGACATTATAGGAGCACTAGAGAAGTTTGGAGCCGATTGCCCGGGTGGTCCCATAAACCTAAAACTACACAATCCACTAAGATAGTCGGCAGCTAAAAGCTTAACAGCATAAAAATTAAGATAGGACAGGAATTCCCTAGAGGGGATAACTGAATAGAAAAGCAATTAAACTTATCAAAACTTCGCATTAATGCTGGCATCATAAAGTTGAGGTTAATATTATTTGATCACAATATACTTTCTTGGAATGTTTGTCGGCATTATGTTTACAATCCGAATGATTGAATAAATATCGAGAGAAATTGTGATACGGGAAAAGATTATTGATAAAATATAAAATGTTGATGATAGATTCGGTTCACAGAACTGCCTTATCTGGTTTCATGAGTATGATTCGGACGTTTATGACATTCACTACGTAGATATTATTGTGTACTCCCACTCAATCGATTCGAAAAGCTTTTTTCTATGTCACCAGTTTACTTTTGTTTTGTTTTGTCATAATAAGTTGTAAGGGATCTAAGCTACGGTGTTAGTTTTTATGCGCCTAAATAACTTAACTACAAAACTTAACTACAGAAAGAAAAACCTATTTTTATGATACTTTTGAATAAGAATACTATATAAAAGTTCTGTGTAATTAATATTAATAAGCTTAGATACTGTTTTGTAAGTATTTTGACAGCTATTATTTCACCAAATTCAAACTTAATTTTAGACACTTGAACAGAATCATAAGCCACCGGATTGAATACGATCACCAATCAAGTTGATTCCACTAAAAGGATCCCAATCTTACCGGAACCCTTCATTAAACTTATCTCACTCGTATCTAACCCCAGATCCGTGTAACGTAATCGATTTCAGAAAGAGAAGCCGCGTAGGACAAATGCGGTCACAAATTTACATATAAATTCGGGATTATTTTAATTTAAAACGCATTTGGAAAGTTTATTTGCATATATATGAGGGACTATTACCGTTTCTTTGTCGCGGACGGTTAATATAGCAGTTCAGTGGGTTCACGAATAATGTGGGGTCAGAATGACACGTAAGTAAACAAACATAGTACGGGAGTGCACTTAATGAAATTAAGCAATTTGTCAAGTGCACTGCGCCCATACTTGCTCAGGGTGGGGGTCGTTAACACCCGCCATTAAACAGATTTTCATGGTGGAAATGAATTGGACATTACGGACATTACGCATTGCTATTGAAAGTACGGCAATAAAAGTGACAAGCGGCTGTCAATGATCAGTAAATGAATTTACACGAGACTTAATGGAAGTTTACTGAAGCATCGGTCATTTTTCATTACTTTTGCCGAATTTCTTTCATCGAACAAACTTTTTTTTCTTGCATACTAAATTGGTATTTTTTTTACATAAAATCTTTGTATGTTTAACATTAAATACTAATAAAATAATGTTTATGTAATTTGTAACTTGAATATTTCTCAATGATAAAATTGTTTTCATCCTAGATAGCCTGTAGCTTTTAGGCAATCATATTTTTTTATTCACATAAAGTTGTGTTGATAATAATTCAAAATGTTTTGAAAAGCTTTCCGGTATTAACACTTTAATTCCTCAAAAATAAACAGCCCACTGCAATATATTTTTAATTAAAACAGAGGCGATGCAGCGGGATTACAAGCATCTAAATAAACAGCAATTTAAATGTCCCTTAAATTTATGAATGGAAGTTCACAACCCGCTGAGGAAATACAACACATTAAAACCATTTTGTTACTTGGTATTCTTATTATAACTGAGTTATGAACGCGTTATAATGCCTTCTGTATAACGAGACATCGCTTATTCGACTTCAAACAGCAGTGAACGTCGGAGCGACGTTAATTGCTTAGATTTAATCCTTCCATACTACTAAATCAGTCATTTGCTAACCCTGATCCGGACTTAGGGTGATATTTGTTTTTGTTGTACTAATAGCTCGTAAATATTTCAGCGGGAGAGGCTGACGCACATGCGACTCAAGACAAATGGTTTCGTATAAAATATACGTACGCCGTCACTTTGAACATTCCCATTCGTTACAGCGACTGAAATAACAATACGGGTTGAGTTTTAAAACTTGGGCGGATGCGTGGACATCCATCTCTTTTGGCCAGCTTGATGGGAGCCAGCTGTGGATACATTACGTTATTATTTTTGATACCGAAAGGGTTCACGTTCGTTATCACTGTGACATCCGTGGTGTCGCATTCATTTGTCTTCGAATAATTAATGTTTATGCTATGGTAATCTTCATGAATTTTGGTATGGTTTCAAGAATGTTGTTTAGTGTCCGCTGTCCATTCACCTATCGTTCGTTCTATTCAACATCAAATAAATATTAACTGTACTTATACTTGGTTATCTTGATTATAACATAAAAAGTTTTCAGGAAGGCTAATTATTAATTATCCATCCAACATAAAATTGTAAGTATCGTTTGTTCCATAAATAAATAATAACCAAAAGTTTCGATATCGTGTAAGTTCTTTTAGACAAACCCACATTATTACAAACCGAATTTCTAACAATTCGTCATTACGAATCACGTGTCTAAAATTAAAAACTCCTTTTATTTCCTCACGTTTTTGTACACGGAACGCGCTACATCCAAACAGAACAAGAAACATATGAATCCACTTCAATATTTTCCGCACACGCTGCCCCGTTGGGAGTGAGCGCTCAACAGATTTCATGGAGTTGTGCTGCCTCACTCACGTGTCATGCTACGTTACACACACTGTCATGCAAGTACCCGGGAGCAATATCGCACCGAGAAAAATTGGCGAGAATCAACAAATAAAGACACGACGCGACACGGTGTCTGTATAACGAATCGCGGGTTTAAAAACGGATTGAAAAAATATTGATTTGAATTTAAGGTTTCATGAAATGAACTAAAACTTTTTTGCCATTGTGCTATTTCAAATATTTTCAAACGTTCAAATTCTTGTCAATATTATGTTGCAACAAAAAGAAATACTTTCGTCCGGTTACAGTAGGATAAAATATCATACAGCAAAAATGGTCCGTTTTTTTACGGAGACTATGCCGGAGCTTTCAAAATTGCTTTATCTTATTAAACTTCAATCAGTCAATGTAATTATTTTTAACTAAAAAACGCTATTTGTTTCCATTTTTTCATTTTCAAAGGCGGACTAAAATAATGATTGAAGAAAACAAAAATATATGTAACAAAATGTGTTAAACAAAGAAACAAAACACAAAGATTAAAATACAATACAAACATTATCAACAAACGTTATTTCTCCCACGCATTCGACAGAGTCTTGATTTAAATCAGAGCTCTTCTATTAAATAAGATCGTTTACACCATTCATTATTCAAAAAGAAGAGGGCTATGTAGCCACTATGAAAGGGTTCCATTTATTTTAAATTAGACCAATTAAGTAAAGGTTACCGTGCATTTTATACGGGCTCTTTGATAGTGCAATTAACTGACATGAGAGCCTATAATGAAACAAGGGAAAATGGCTTTTATCATAAAGCCTGCTTGTGTTTTTCTGGTCCAAGATTGTGAGCTATTATTTTTGCCTTTGACGTTTTATCTTCATTGCTGCATAAAATTATTATTGCCATTTTTATTTTAGATTTAATTAAAAATTAAGATGAAAGTGTTGTATTCACATTTTGTTATTCTTTATGTGTTGTGCTACCTGTATGGGTATGTCCGAGATCAAGTTATGTATCGTCTATGGTTTTTATTATAGCGCTCGTAAGTAGCTGTAAAATAGACTAAACATAGTTAGCACACAAAATAAACCCCTGAGAAATACGTCCACACAAGATGTTCATACTTATATCTACTTTAGTAGTAGAACATACGGAATTTAGTTTCATCTTCCGCTACGTACAATCACAATAGGTCAATAGAGTTGGCAGAATCACGTCTCGCTGCGTATACTATGAGAAAAGTTGCGGCGGACCGAGGGATTTATTTGTCAACTTCGTTCTGATAAAACTTTGTTTGACATTTGATTGTGAGGTCATGGCGGCTCCCTCAGATAAGTTACCGCCTCTTTTAGCGGCAGATTAATTCTAGGGTAATATCTGTGAGTTGTGTTATCTCACAGAAATGTTGCTGGTTCGTGTGTGGTCATCGTATACTTATAATTGTAACTAATGAAGAAGATATTTTTTTTTGTTAAGTTAACGTAAATTTAATTAACTTTTAATCTTCATTGTCACTTACTCTGCTGACACTTGCACCGGTGTTGCATTATTTTTGAGCTGAAAAATTTAATATTATTCATCCTTAATGTAGACCATCCTTAATGGGGACCAGAATATTCGATTTAAAATAATGTAATAAAGATTATACTGTATACGTTTCAAGTTATATATTATTAATAATTATGTTTTTGTATTGGTGCCAAATTAACAGTAGATACAATGTCCCAAAATTATCAGATTAAATAATATATTATGTGTAAAGTCAATGTGATTGGCGATACTAACTTATTCATTATTAATTTGTGGATGGTTATTGCTTAATTCCAAATAATTAAAACATTTTGAGCCTATTGAAGCGCTTACATGTCATTAATACCTCGTAAAACGTTAAGCCAATAAGTACGAAATGGCTATGAAGTGCTTTTTAAATAATGATATTGTTAATTTTTATCATACCAATAATAAAACTAACCTAATAATGTTAAGCTTAGACTTGTCCTATATAAACTTGATTATATTTAAAGATATTCTAGAGTCAATGTAAATTTAAAATTTTAAGTTCTAAAGTTTGCATAAGCTGTTCAAATATTTAGAAAAACGGAAAATTGGACGTGTTCTGTACATAGTTGCTGGTCTAGTTTGATGGAAATGCACGTTTTCCGGAAGGGCAGGTGTTCGAATCCCCGGGCCGCGGTGAGGCAGTTGATTTTTTTACGTTTTTCCAAATATTTCAGCAAAAAAGAGTCAAGTATCTGCCTTTACTCAAGTGTAAATAAATAACCTACGCATTTAAAGTTAATAAAACAGCAATCGCCGTACAACAAAGCGGATAACTTAAGAACATAGCAAAACTTAATCTTCCGATAAGGTAAACTCGCAAAATAGTCCATACGCCGAAAAGGCGATTACCAACTTTCCTAATTACACGATATTTTATTTATTTCTATCATCCTGAAAACATTCGAGTTTAGAAAGTCATTGAAGCTTTAACTTATCAACAAAGAACGCGTATACAAACAATTTCTTTGCGCTAAACTCGCTAAATCAAATCCCTGTCTAAAAAGTTCTGTTGAACTTCTTCAATCACATTAAGGAGTTAGGTAGAACTTCGCAGACAAAATTAAAATTGGATGCGAAAATATTTGCCAAAAATGCCATAAGAATGCCAGTGAGTTCAAAGTAAAGGATAATAATTAAATGAAAACAACAGGTAGACGTGGGTTGGCGCTTTTTAACAAAAGTTTCATAATATCCAACATTTTTAAATGTATACAGTACACGAAAAGTATTTTTCCTTTCATTATTTCTCAAATAATTACCTTTGTCAATAAAGAATGCACAAAAGGCTCTGTGTGTTGTTGCGTGTAAAGCCCAACCTAATAAATCGCTTTAATTGGAACGCAGTTAGATTTAACCCCCTTCGTTATAAAAATAGAGTAAGTATACTTTTTTGTCATTTCGCAATGATTTATGCTTTATATAAAATAGGAATATGACTGAGCTAGCAATGTTCATTTCATCAACTAGTATCCCAGCAATAGCTCAAGTTGAAGATATTGGAAAATGCATTTGCAAAATAATATAACGAGACCACCCGAGAGTTCAAAACGATATTTTACGGTCGGTTAACGATATATTTACATGGGAGATCACGGGGCGCGTCAACTGCTGTATTCTCAAAGGAATGCCATAAAAGCTCGGAAGTTGACAAATACACTCGCGTTATTTCTGTACTAATTAGTGGCGAGGCGTGGGCGGTGTCACTCCAATACAACGAACAACACTCACCGCCAAGATAAATTCATTTGTTGGTGCTCGATATCTGTTAAAATCGGCTGTGTGACAGTTTGAGTGTCGCTTGAAAGGGTCTGCATGCGCAATTAGAAGCTTTTGTAACTGCTGCCAGTTTAGGTGATTTCTCAGAATTGAAATACTCGATTTCTGTCTGACGTAGGTCTACCTACGTCAGTCAAGAGAGATATTCTAATATCTCTCTTCTTGTTCAAATATAAAGAACAATATTTAAAAAATATGGTAATTTTCGCTAAATAGATGGAAGCACGTTTGATGAAAGTAAACAATCAACAGAAAATTTTGCCTCGAAAACTTACAAAAGTTATTTGTTATTGCTGTAACAAATAAATCGAACTAGGTGTCAATATATGAATAATGTGATGTTGATTAAGGCTGAAAATATTAAGCTGTTGTGTGGACATAGCACTTGCTATTACGACCTTCCAATGTTATAACTTGGCAAACAGTCCGATGATAGATATAGGACAGGAGAAGATAAATCGAAAACAATATGGTTCCGCTCTCCGCTGCGGAACCCTGAAGAGTGAAGCTGCGGTAAACGCTATCATTTGTATTGAATGTCATGCTGCGATATTTATGGTCTATCAAGAAACGCGTATGACGTCATGTATAATGTATGTGGTGACCTTCGTAGTTCTAGCTTAGTACCTACGTAAAGATCCTGGTTGTAAGGCTGTTTCTGCAAAAAAAGATCACATAGCTAGCCTAGCTAACAAAAATTGGGAGAGTTAAATGCCTTGGAAAGCACGTTAAGCCGCCGGTCCTGCGCTTGATTTATCTCAGTTCATGTCAGATTTTGCCGTCTCCCTAAATTCTGATAGGAATAGTGCACCTGTGCTTTCGAACACATTTGTGCACATATGATTGTCTTAATATTAAAATTTTGTATAGTATCACCGTGATGGGAAAGGTTATTGAAGATTCTTACATGTGTATGTTGGAAAGTAACGATGAGTAATTACCTGGAACAAAGAATGTTTTACCTATTAATAAGGGCATTATTTTAATCAATGTTTAAAAATCCGTTTAGAAGGCTTTTTGTTAAATACATTTTAAATCAAGTGCGTTTAACACTGTATTCATTTGATTCGGTTTTTAAAAATATTACGTTAAGTTTCAACATTGAAAGTACATGGATTTATTTCAAATGTGCAGTTTTCTCTCAAATAAATAAAAGACAGCATCTACTTATGATAGACTTCAAATTGCTACTCAGTAATGTGCTTATCGCACATTAGTGGATCACGTAAACTTTCAAATGGTTTCATTATTTTGATGTCATTTGCAGTTGTTTCTTTAAACGTTCTGACTCTGTCGTCCTCATTCATATGTATGAAAATCGCCACTTCTTTATCGCCAGTCTCCACTGTGCGCTCAAATAAGGCTAACCGATCCTCCATATTCCAAGAAAAGATTGAGACAGAAATATCATTATCTTCATCGCTCTATTCGTCATGGCCGACAAATGCCGAATACTTATCGTCTGTGCCATCAGAGAGTTAGATAGCCAGATTAATTTGGGTTGTAATAGATAGGTATTCCACGGCCATCCGGAAAGATTCCGCCTCTGAAAGGTAAAGCCCTTTATGATTCATCGTGCTCAAAGGCTTTTCGGAGCCAATTATGGAGGTTCTAGTTTAGAAAGGATTGCAAATCATACCTAATAAAGAACGGACCGGTCGCAAATGAATTGAGAGGGATTTCAGGTTACTTCCCGTGAAATGTTATTATGTGCACAGCTATGCTTCGTACTTATTAGTATTTAGTTTCCTTTGTTACCTTCAAACTTCATATTGAAAAGATTGTACAGATATCTGTATTATACTTATGATCTGTTTTCAAATACTAATTCAATGCGATTATGCAATTGTTAACAAAGTTTTCCGTAAAGGTGGTTTCCAATTATTTATTCGTTTATACAACGCCCACCATAAACGCTTTACATGTCAAAACATTTCCTACGCAATACGTAGTTACGAATAACCCCTACGCTACGCATTTAAAAGGTCTGCTAAAATTGTAATACTACACCATAAATCATAATTTCGCCAAATTTCCCCAACGAACGAACGAACTTCACGGTAACTCAGCACAGGTAACTTTGTTCGAACAAAGGGTAATTTTCGTTATTATCAAGGATTATGTTACGATACGAACAGTCTAGTCTGTTTATTTCGCTTTGTTTCGGTATCTCGACTATTACAATAACAAGGTGCTTATTAGATGGCCATTAAACTTGTTATTAACGAAAGCACGGCGGTAATTATCTTCCCAGCAATAATTGTGGAGCGCCTAGCTTTAAAATTTATAGCAACGATAACATTTGTTTTCCGTTGTAGGAATTGTGTGTCATTGAAAGCTTATATGCGATTTTGTCATAATTATTAATGTTTGCGAAAATGATTTAGAAATTAGAATGAATGTTAGCAAGGCATTGCTACAGAAGAAATAATATTTTTGTCCGGCCATGACTCAAAGTGGCCTGTTATAATAAAATCCCTAAGTCTGTCTAGATAAATCAAACTTATTTCGATCCTGCTCAATCCATCTTGCAACCTTTAGGTATCAATTTGTTAATAAAACCAATCCCCTTAGTTACAAAAAAAATTTAATAGGACACAACGCTTTGAAACATAATTAATGAGTCATCAAGAAGGTAACGAGAGACTCAACTCAAACGTCTTCAGTATATTAAACGAAGAAGTACAAAAGATACTAAAGGAATAATTAATTTTATCTATGCGATTCGAGATCCTTCAAGTTTTAATTAAATTCTGCGAACATTCGCGTGTGAGCATGTAAAATAGTTAGAAATAAAGTTTTATTGCCTTTGATGAGGAACTCTTTTCGCAGTTTCTGTCACTCTGGAGTAAATAAAAAAGTCGTGTGCTTAGGGAACAATATTTAATAGAGTAAACCGACCAACTTTCCGACCATTTGCTTTGCGAAGAATCAAGCATTTTTAAAACAATTTTTTTATTACGCTGTTTAAAATAGAGTAGGTATGCACGTATTAAACAAAATGTTTTGTGATTATTAAAAAAAACTGTTTTTATGTTTCATAACAATTTATCTAAAAATATAACGATATTAAAATAACAAAAATATTCCAATTAAATTACAGACATCATTAATTTTAGAACGCGATATTTTTCGTTTTTAACTGGCAGGTGAAATTCGACTAATTGAACCGCCAAAACGAATTTGCCGCGAGCCCTTATATTCGTTAGAAATTTAATTGTATTTTTGTGTGTATCGCAAACAAAGCGGAATGTTAAGCCGGGAGTTATTACAATGTTCGGCATTTACGTAACTATGTAGCGGTAAAAAGGTATGGAGCGCGAAACAAGAGTCCGGTTATCCGGCCGTAATGGCTTATTAACTGAACACCCGGCTTTAGCCTATTTCGTGGGCCAATTACAGAACATTCATTATGATAGTTGAAAGTCATGCATAGTAAATAGAATGCGAGTTGCTTAAAATAGTTTCAGTAGAATAGTTTCGGTTTTGCAGTTAGATTCGATACACTTTTGAAATCTTACGTTTTCACTAATTTAAAACGTCATGAACATTGCTCTAGCGTATTTTACGGCAAAATTCCTATACCAGTGGCGTTAGACATAGCAATCCGAAAATCTTGTTGAATTTGGACCGAGAAATCTATTTTAAAATGTGAATTTTAATTTTGAACTCTATGAGTACATTGTAATTTCTAAAATTCAAAATTTTAATCGACATCGTTTTGTTCATACACATTTTTTATTTTCTCACGATATTTCCTGGTAACTTTTAAAATATATACTTCTATTCCGGCAGTAAACTCACACTTTGCTTCTAGATTTGGAGACTCGGTTAGAGCTCGTGTTTACAACGCTACTACTAGAGCTTGTGATATTAGAAAATGTTCAGTGTTGGATGCAAAGAATGTTTTAACTCAGTGGTTGCTGCAAACTCGTATAATGAAACTGAGGCACTTGTCAGTCGATGTTTTTAAGTTCCTTTTTTTCCTTTTTTTTTTACTCACTTAAAAATCATATAATTCTTATGTTTTATTAAAATATCAAAATTCTTTATGTTTAACTCAAAAATTGGTTGCCCAAAATACAGGCACTGCCTAGTTTGGGGACCCTTGTAAATTGCAAAATATTTTCGCATTCTGCCTTTGCACATTTGTAATTTAAAATGCTTCGCAAATAAGACTATGTCATAATTTTATCTAAAATGTATTCTTTGTAAATAATGTATTTATAAATGTTTGTATATTAATTGATGGTTAAACAAACTTACCTAAAGTGAAGTTTGACCGTAATTGTACGAGACGTTGCATCCGAAGAGATTTATGATAACACTTGTAGTCCACTCTTCAATGTATTAGGCATCGAACACTATTTTAGAATACTGAAAAAATAAACTATTAAAAAGACATAAGTCATCCTCATTTTACCGCTCACCTGTGACATTGACGTCTTGTGTCATTCGTTTTAGAGCTAGTTTTGCAATAATGATACTTATAAAAGGGCTATTAAGGGAGGGTGGGAACTTATCATAAATCTCTTCGGATGCAACGTCTCGTACAATTACGGTCAAACTTCACTTTAGGTAAGTTTGTTTAACCATCAATTGTACTTCGACGTTGCATCCTCGAGATTTATGATAACACTTGTAGATGTTCAGAGTACCTACAAGTTGCAAAACACATCTTTAAATGGAAACTTAAGTGTTTTAAATTATTAGTTTCAATCATTCTTCATAAATTATTTGGGTACCTAATAATTCTATATTTTAATTATCATGCACATAATCGACTACTGTGAACAGCCTGTGCAATAGCATCATAATTTTTATTTCAAATAATCTTTAATAAAATCTGTTAAACACCTACGAATCGCCTGTCCAATTCGCAGTTTTCCTTAAAATTTTTATCCGAAGACCCTGTCTGTTTGCTGCTGAAATCTAAGCATGTCACAAACTGATAGCTCAAAAAACTTAAGTATTTGTATCACCGTTAAAGTGTTTTATTTTTATAACGACGACAAATGGTAAATCTTGTCGTGTGTAAAATGGTTTTTACAAGTAAACAATAATATCTCACGATAAGTATCTATAGTTTGTGGTGAAAACAAAACTGCCTATTATTTCGCAAAGTTAATTTGAGAAGGAGCGATTGAGGTGGTCACCAATCGGAGCTAAAGGTCTAATTAAATCATCTATACAAATACTATTAAGAATAAATATTTCATTGTTTGATTGTTTCATAGAAGAGGCTCTGAAACCACTTCAGAAAACTTCCATCGTTAGACAGTTACACTATCTGTGGTGAACATGGCATATCAATTTTTAAGTGTAATTCTTTCACTTATCTTAAGTTATATTGTTTAACGGATTAGGGGCCCATAACTAAATATATTGAAGTGAATATAGCACTTCACTTCATATTGTGGTATGTAACTTAGTCTATACCAGCCCATGATTTAATACAGTCAATAAACAGATGTGTACCAAGGAACATCTTGACAATTCCCGGTCCCACGTTAGTACAATATGTAATGTAACCCAAGGTGTAAAAAAAAGAACCGTATAAAACGTTTTTTGTCGCATGCGCTGCTAGACTATTGATATACTATCAGTATATTTTACCATATTAAGGAACGTATTATCAATATCTATCAAAAATATGCACCAGCATATGTCTCTATCATTGTAAAAGCCACGTCACAAAATAAATATACCCGACGAGTCTATTATGATTTCAATGTTAGAGAAATAAGTCCAACATTGCTAACTCAGATTAGAGATGTGGTGTTGGTTGTCAACAAAGTTTATATGGGTATAAATAATACTAGGATCCCAAGTTGTTGTGTACTTTGGCAAACAAGGTTTGGTTTTATAAAGACCCTTAAAATCGTTTTCCAGGCATTTTGAACGCCTCTCATTCGATCTCTTAACGACATGGCAGTCGCAATGTCCATCCTGAGCAATCTGTCCATTGCGTGGCTTTCTGCAAACCAATTTGCTTCCAAGTTGTCTCCATCTCCAAATACAAGTATGTAGTTAATATGCATTTCTGTATCAACAGTAACCCTCAGGCGAGTTCATCTTGGTAACAAAGGAAGGCCAGAGATAAAAAACAACCGGTCAAAAAAGGTCATAATTATGATTTCCACAAATTAAAATCTTCCTTCAGGCAATCTGCTAAGTTCATTTTCCCATTATTATCCTCAGAGTAGAAAAACATCCTACCATCCATAACCCATCAGTGGTATTTTAATTAATTCTTGATCTTATAAAGGCCTTTTAATAATAAAGCACTTTCAAGCATTAGAAAAGTTGATAAAAGCTTCCCCATATAAACCACCAGTTAGGATTTCACCCCAACGTTTAGAGACTCCATCTACTATTTCTGGTTCAAACGGTATTTACCCGACCATTGAGTCACTCAAAATATCTAGAAAGTCCGAAGATCGTTAGCTTCCTCGAAGGTTCAGCATATTTATAGCAGGTCTAGCGTTTAAAAGGATCGGAGTTTTCCTTCGTACAGATCCAAGTCGTGCTCTTGTGCCACTGTAACTACCTATCGCAAGTCAATCCAATTCTGGTTCCTTATATAGTTCCTCATCGTTTCGGTATTACCAACTCCCGCTGGCGACGAGCTGCCCGAGCGCGCCGAGTGGCCATCTTAAGGTTTAGATATAATTTGTACTTAGTAAAGGCTATAATCATGTCAAGGTAGTACACAATTTGTACATAGAAAGACCATAATCTCGTCATGGTACTACATAAGTTGTACATAGAAAGACCGTAATCTCGTCACGGTACTACAATTTGTATTTAGAAAAGACCGTAATCTCGTCACGGTACTACATAAGTTGTACATAGAAAGACCGTAATCTCGTCACGGTACTACAATTTGTATTTAGAAAAGACCGTAATCTCGTCACGGTACTACATAATTTGTACATAGAAAGACCGTAATCTCGTTACGGTACTACAATTTGTATTTAGAAAAGACCGTAATCTCGTCACGGTACTACAATTTGTATTTAGAAAAGACCGTAATCTCGTCACGGTACTACATTCTTTGTATTTAGTAGTGACTATGGAACACTACATACTTAGTACTGTCATGCCAAATTCAAATATTTATTTGCATACAAGGTGCAGTTACATAATTTAAGTCAAGGTATTACATCCTTTGAATAAGTATATATTTATTTATCCTTAACACTCTCTGTTACTAGGGTTGCCATCACCTTACTGGTGATGCCGGATAAACACAGCAAAATCCGAAACATAACAGCGGTTTCGAAGATCATGAAGATTGTCGGTCACATTAGGTAAAACCTGGGTACTTAATTGATCCGGGGAAATCCGGACGAATGGCAACCCTATCTGTTACGCAATCACAGCATAGAGTACTGAACCAATGAAATTTGGTACAGATATTGACCGATTTTTAATCGACTTCTCTAAAAAGAAGTAATGTTAAACGTCTCCACGCGGACGGAGTCGCGGGCGGAGCGCTAGTATTATATATACTTATGTATATTTTGATATATTTCATAATAGTCGCAGTAGCCGAAAACGGCTAAGAGTCATCATCAAATTGTGATATGACATCACAATACTACGTCATTAAATATAAACCAAGGTATATAAGGTGTATGACTCATCTTTTAGTAACGTCGATCTATTTGCTCATTCCAAAGTAGTGTTTAAACACACAATACTGATCAACAACCACTAGCATGTTTTCAATCACTATGGGAATTTTTACCACATTTATTCACTATTCTCTGTAATGCATATATGTGTAAAATCATATTTAATAATGCCCATATATATACTATATATAACAATACTACACACATCATATAATATCACCTTTATGCACATCCCAATATGTATTTCCATTTATTACCTATTCATATTTCAATTCACTTATATATATCTTCTATATATTTCTTCTTATATGTATTATTTAAACTATGAGTGTCTTTATTTATACTGTGTTGTATCCATAAACATACTGTCCATAATATTTCAAGAGTTTTTACTCTATTTGTTGTAATATCCAATTATTGGCTTTGTATCTTCAATCATGTGTAATTTTTACTTATGGATTTGCTGTTGGATATCCAAACAAATATATAATAATACTAAACACATCATATAATATCTCCTTTATACATCCCAATATTAATTTCCATGTTTTACCTATTCATATTTCAATTCACTTATATATATCTTCTATATATTTCTTCTTATATGTATTATTTAAACTATGTGTGTCTTTATTTATACTGTGTTGTATCCATCAACACACTGTCCATAATATTTCAAAAGCTTTTAATATATTTGTTGTACTATCTTAAATCATGTCCGAAGAACAATGGAGATGTGATTGACTGTACACCTAAACGAGGGTACAGGATTGACTTGGCCAACTTGGACCAATCATTATTCCTGTGGTTTTGTCATTTATTATCTCCCTTAAGACATATTTAAATGTTAATGAAGATGGAACAAATAGGATTATAATCTACTCATGCACTTTGCATTTACTCGTATATGGGTGGCAAAATGATCTTTATCATAAGGTGATGGTGATAACTGTCATCAGTATCAATACTAATGAGTCGAGATTCTTTATCTGTCTCCAGACCATTTTTGAACTCAATATATGACACACAACATGATTGACTGTCGTGTGATTTTGTTTAAGTTGACATCCAAAGAAATAAATAATTTATATGTTCTTGTTACAATATTATATAATTTGTATTTAGAACAGACTGTAATCACCTCACACATAATTTCTCTTAGTGTAAACTATCATCACAGTATAACATAGTGTCACGGTACTACATATTACAATACTAAAACACAGATTAAACTTTAGCCATAGCTAAATATTCCCACCAAATTCTGAACTTTATTCTTTTGACATAAGGTTCAAACCCAATGAAAATTTTCAACAGGTTCAGTCCGTTGCAGGATTAAAAGAATAACTTATAAACAAGTCATATGACTCACTACAATACTTGTTTAATGATCAGTAATTTTAATTGTTATAATAATGTTATATTTTACTTAAATTTTAAGTTGGTTTATAATGTTTATAAAGCTATAATGTTATTTTTATATATTTATCCTTTATGTGACTAGCAATAAATGATTTTGCTTTGATTAATTGTTCTCGGTATGGACCATAATCCTATCATGGTACTATAATGTGCTGTGCCAAAAGGCTAAACAGAATAAATATTCCAATTTAAGTTACGTTTTAGTTAATATAGGGGGAAATTGTTTGTGTAAAACAAAACATCCATAACCCTACTTTTTAGGTGTCATAGTCATAAGTTATGTTTATGTTATATAGTAATTTATTGTAATTTATAATTACGCTTACTGCACTATTATTATCCACACCGCATTGAGCGTGTAAAACCTTTGGAAGTGATAAATTTAATCAATGTAAAGCACTTACCGGAATCACTGGATGTTTGTTGTTTAAGTAACTTTCTTTCGAGATTTTTTGTGATTAAAATGCTCGAAATCCTTACTTACGTTTCCCTTTCTCATAATTTACACTTACACTGTTTATTACTGCTTAATTACTTACTTTAAACAATAAATTACATGGATAAACATAAATCGATGCCCAACACGAAAAGCGAATGACACAAGACGTCAATGTCACAGGTGAGCGGTAAAATGAGGATGACTTATGTCTTTTTAATAGTTTATTTTTTCAGTATTCTAAAATAGTGTTCGATGCCTAATACATTGAAGAGTGGACTACAAGTGTTATCATAAATCTCGAGGATGCAACGTCGAAGTACAATGGTACCTATGTGCAATTGAATAAAGTTATTATTATTATTATTATATTTTTAATAAAAATGAGTTACAAAGAGAAGCCCTTTTTATTGATTAACTTAAATATTTTTCCGTACATACATAAAACTGTAAATTATACTACAACAATTATTTAAAGATATATTTTTCATATCACATACAAAAAAATCAATTTTAATCCCTGGGACATTTTCAAAAGCCGATAAAGCACCTCTCCCAAACCGTACGCACGCCCGGTCTCCGCTCAAAATGCTTAATTGAGCAAGTTATTTATGCTCAGTCTATGCTCGGTAGGTATTAGCTGGTCAATTAGAATCACATTACGTTGAACAATTTACCGCTAACCGGCCGAGGGGAGCTCAATGCTCACGGAATAACAAAATGGCTGGACTATGCTTACACTGATCGTATTGGCATTTTATAATCTTTTGTATTGGCTTCGGATGCGCACAGAAAAGAGAGTTTCTAAATAATATGAATATAAAACGATTTGGATGTAAAAAAACAATGTTATGATCGTCAATTGTCGTTGATCTTAACTATGGTAAATGAGATAATTATTAGGAGTAGCAAATTACATAGCTACTTACTGCCCGACGTTTCGACTGGGTTACACCAATCGAGGTCGCGAGCGAATTTGCTACTCCTAATATCGCGTGAAGACCCATAAAGACTCATCTTAGTGTAATGGACCGCGAAAGTCTAAAATCTTATAATATGGTAAATGAAACAAATGAATGTTAAACATGTCACAAATGGCTATAAATGATAAATAACCAAGATTGTTAAGCTGATGAGCGAAACGATTTTAAAGTAAATTTTGACGTCCAATTCAAAACCCGAGCCTTTAATATCTGGTTAAATAATAGAAGAAATAGTAGCTGTTAAAGAGACATATTTTATAGGAGATGTAATGTACGTTATCATAAACTTTATACCCAGAATTCAACATGGTCGTATTCCGTTTCCAAACGCTCCCAGGTATGACAAGCGTTTACATATTTCTGTTGGTCCCTAAACAGGGTTTCCCGAATAAGGGCAAAACTTAACAGACAGGAACAAAGCGTTTTGGACAAGGATGGACCCAAATGTTTAGCTGACTTGATAACAAAGACGTTACCCCGCAATTAGAGAGTTCAAACATAGTGAGATTTCAAACAAATGGGGACTGGAAACATTTAGCTTTGTATGTTTTACGCCAAATTTTGTCATAATGGTTTAGTTTGTAAAATCACTTCGGTCCTTAGTTAAACACGGGTTTCTGACGTCATTAATTTCACCTTCTTATGACAGATACTGGCGTCAAACATTTAGTAATATTTACTGAAGCAAACTAATAAATAGCTCAAAAATTATATCGCTTACCGCCATCCTAGTGCAGTTAACAAAAAAGCACGAACTTCCAACACAAACTTCAAAATAACTTTAATTTTATTTCAAGAAAAAAGAAACGGAACAAAAAGTAGGTATCTAACACTCAACAATGGTAACACGATTTCATAGCTCTGTGGCACAATCAGTGGAACTTATTGGAGAACATCGCGTCCCGAAAATCGTGATCGGACCACCCACCGGCGCTGAGAAGGCAAATAAAATAAAACAACGATAAATAACCGCTCGCGCATAATTGATCACAAATTAAAACTCGTGGCGCGTCCGAAATGTTAAGCGCCGACGTCGCCCCGGGCGAAATTAGTACGTGTCCGCGCATGACCTTACGCACACACGCGCCGCTCAGGGATGCCGCGCGGGACAAACGACAACAGCCGGGGTGACGAACGCGTCATAACAAATGACGGCACATGAAGTGCCGAAAAAGTCGAAACAAATGACTGCTGACGAGATGCGGATTGCGCCAAAACAAATGAATGACTACAGACCATTTAAAACACACCGAACAAACTTTATTTTGGAAATTCAAATTCAGAATCGAATCTGCATTAAAACTTCGAGGTCTCTGATACTCTGTTAAAGATAAAAACAAATGAATGTCTTTTTTCTTCTTTAGGTTTGCTAAGAACGATTTTGCTGGCCAGCATGACCATGATTTTTTTAAAATTAATTCCATGTTGCCGAACTTTATTGGGTATTTTTACTTAATTGGGATACATGTGACGAGTTTTCTTAGCATTTAAGTATCTTTTATATTATATTAGCCAATAAAGAAAAAAAAATATATCAAGTCTGGCCGTACTGACTCGAGCTTCTATTTGAGCTTACCATTAGGTAAACCCCCGAGCCAATATGCTGCATCAATGAAACACTTTCCATAAATCAGATCGTGGCATGGTTTGTGTAATAAAGCTTCCGTGTAGCTTACGAACACTTGCTAGCTTTAATAAGCTAATAGCGAGCTTTATTATGCCAGGAGCAAAGTAAATTCGAAATTTAATTTGTTATATGTGGGTCAGCTTATTTATTACACACATTGCAAAGTAATATCCAATCGCCGCACGGTTCTCATGCAACAAAATACTGAGCCGAACAATTTATTGATATTCAATAAATCGTACGCAGCGACAACACGCAAATCTGTATTTTTACATAAATTATGTTTATCAAAAACTGTGAAGATATATTGGTACAAAAAACGATATCTCTTGCACAAACAGTTTAAAAATAAATTAGTAGCCCACACATCACTTGTTCGAACCAGATCAACATATGACCTACACACACGTACGCAAAGTAAGGATGGTTCTCTCGAAAAGTTCGTTTTTACTCGCAACGTAAATTATTTTCTCAATATTGCTTAGTCGCAGATTTATGAAAGCCAAGTGACCGGTTTAACCCCGATTACGATTGGCGATAGAAAGTTTAATTGCGTAGATAAGATTGCTAATCCAATCGCATTCATCAAAACCTTTTTGTTTGCAGTTACTTAATTAAAATATAATTATTTTAATGAACAGTTTTGAAAACATGTTTGTGTTTACAAATTCTAATTCATTAAAACTCTTTTAATTTCGAAATACAACTTTAGGAGCTCTTATATTTGAGCTCTTATAGCTCTGAAATATTTTCAGATTTTTATAAGTCAATTTAGCTTCTATCTATAGTTTATTTTACTGCGGTTATTGTTCAGAACTGTCTCCAATATAGAAACCACGGATAGGAACAGTTTATTTAGTAAACAGGGCACAATCAGAAGGACCGACAGGGTGCGTCTATTTGTGGAAACGTCAAAACATTGGATTATTTTCGGGATAAATGTCACTTGACCGAGCTATGGCGAAATGAGGGTCGGAGGAACGAAAAACTTTTTTGTGTTTTATGATGCTCATTTTTACAAGGATATTTTATTTTATATTTTAGTCATTAAGAGTATATATCCCGGACTCGCCTCACTTATTTAAGAAGATTTTCTACGTTGATAAAACACATGTTGGAATGAAACTTATGATTCTAATTATAAACAGAAGATCTATAACAAGATAAGAGAATCGTGTGCTGTTCGCTTAAAATGATACAGATTGTGCTTTAAATAAACCTAAATTTCAAATTCAAAGGCCAATATGAAATATGAAACAGTCTGCCGGTTGCATTAGTATCGGCATTCCGCGGAAATCTCACTAATCTGACACACAACGCCGGGGCTTGGCCGAGCCACGTTTATGGAATGCATAAAGGTGCACTAGATATTACAATCTTTGCCGGGCACCGATCGCTATGGCGATACCGCACCGTTTCAAACTACCCAGTTATAATGTCTACGATATTGCTCAGCACGTTACAAGTTTCACACAAAATCTGTGTTCGCAATAACGTTTAACTTGGCTCATTTTCCGCGGCCGATATTGTCGTATAATGTTTAATTTTGGCTACGTAAACGGTTTATGAACTTCTGATATGAACTGTGTTAAAACATTGTAAAGTTTTCCTTATAAAATGTAATGGGAGCATCAAAAATAAAGTTGATTTCACCACCAGTTTGAATAGACTTACATTATGTTTCTTCTTAATACATAAAGAAGGCATATTTCTAGAAAATTCTCTAAGGGTTTTGAAAAGAGGTTTGAATTTTTTAAACTAAACTATTAACTAATAGACTACTTAATATGTAATGCAAAGAAAATGCCTTAATAATTTTAAAACTGTCACACAGAAACAATGTATCATCAAACACCATTTGAAATGAAAAACGTAGAACAAAATCCAGCCACAATGTTAGCAAGTGAACGGTTTATGTAAACACTCATAATGGAGCCGTAAGGTCTGTCTCAGCGAAACAAAATACTAAAAGGGAACGGTAAACAAAACACTACAAAACTAAAGAGATTTACGTCACATGTAACCCCTGAGTGAAATGTGAGCGGCAACAGTAATGGACAAACACGCTTACTTAGCATGCATACGGCGACGAAATCAAGCGGAAAACTGAATCTTGCGTGCGCTATCCTATCTCCATAATTCAGGTTCGCCCGTCCAAGGGATCTTACGCTTTTTGTTTTGCTAATTCTGTTGTCATACTGCGGCGATTGCTACTCGACGTGGTTCTCGTCGGTGAAAACAAACTAAGACTTGGGTCTGTTTTCAGAACTTTCGTTGAGGTTTTATTTGGCGGAGGAAAATATTATTTTGGTTTCATCACTGTGCAGCGTACAGTTTACAGAGTTTTAAGAAGTGGGATAATCTTTATCTATTTATTACTAATCAATGTTAATTACCTATTTTTCTCTCCTTATTATTTTTTTTTTCTTACGTATTTTTTAGTTGAACGGGCCTAAGACGTTCGATTTGTTATATTTTATGATTCCGAATATTTTTGTTTATATCTATTTTTTCAGTTCTAAGGTTCAAATGAATATGATTAAGAAACAGCATCTACCTAATAAAAACCATGAACCACAAATGGGTGTCGCGATAGCAACTCAAAACGACACAATGAGGTCGCCACCGATCAATCACTGCACCGCATTCTACGGTCCGATGTCTTCCTTGCACATTAAAATTCATTGAAAACTTGTCTAATATGGCAGTACGTGACGCGAGTTCTAGTAGCCACCCCGTCCTACTCGGATTACGAGGATCTTGCATCGATTTTAGTCCTTGTATGAACTTATAAATATGTAAGGCGTCTGTCCTCGACTCCTGAGATCGTTCACGTCTTATTGTATAAATAGATCTTCTTGTATTGTCTGTAGTGGCTTGAATATCTTAACCGATTCCATCCATTATTTCTTGCAATTAACAAGAAATATAAAGAGTAGAAGCTGTTTTAGTACCTTCTTCGGTACAAGTGTGGAACAGTGCCAAATAGTCCTAAATCCTTGTAAAGTTTATTTTAACGTGATAGAAAAACATGCGCTGTATACAGATCACCGATGTAACATGATTAGAGATAAATACATTATTTTTCCTGCATAATCTGCATCTTAAATGCCGATAAACTATCGCCCACTTCCAAACATACAATTATTGGTTCTACGAACACATTAAAATCAGCTGTAAAAATAAAACATACCGAGAAGTGTCCAGATATTCGAATAATCGATATAACTGCAGCCGTGCATGACTGTTGCAGGGCTGGCAAGTGTTGACTTAAAAAGAATTCACATTTAAATTTGGATCTTTATTAATTTTTAACATTATTAATAAAATAAGGTAAATGTTATTGTTTTAAAGGCTTTTTTTGTTTTTGGTCAACTTCAGAGTTCTAAATGAGCGTATATTTTGGCTGTAGGACTTAAATACAATTTCAGATTCAGAAGCTATTAGCGACATATTCTTAGCGACTCCTTGCTTTAACCAACCATATAATCAATCCATACATAAAATTCCCACCAATTGGTGGACACTATTTCTTAAAATACTTATTTAAGTTTGGACTTGATAGTTAAAGTATAGCTTAAAAACCTCGTCTCGATGCCTTGCTTTCATTGGAGGAAAAAGAATGAAGTAATTCGGTTATCAAATTAGACCCTTATAAAAACCTGGCAGCCCTGAATATAGGGGCCGGACGCTGCTTATCTTCACGAAATAATGTAGTTTTATTTTAGTTGTGTCCTTGCGGCAACCGAGAGCATCATTCGCGCGCTATCTCCTCCACAAATCAGAACCTCTGGAACTCCTAGATAAGCGACAAACAATCAAAAGCAATCTTAAGCCGACCGCTTACGACTTGTTTTCGTTAAAAATGCATTACAAAGGCACGGTTCGCCTGGAGTGGCTCGTTCTATGCAACAACGACTTATCGCCGAGCGGCGATCTTATGCGGACACTATTTCGTTATTTTTGCAGAAGTAATGTAGATGAGGTAAGAAATATTGCCGAGTATGCCATTAAGGTTTTATTTATGGACCGAGCACTGTTTTGCTTGGTGTTGAAATTATTAATGGCACGATTCAATGCACTGTTAAAATGGAATAAGCATGCTTACTAACCGAGTTGGTTTATTGTCTGAATAATATTGCACTTGGTTTATTAAAATTGTACACTAATGCACTGCAGAAATTGTACGCTATAACATTTCTGTTTACTGAGTAGGTATGATTATGTTTTACAGGTAAAAAATATTAAACAACCAATACTATAATCATCGTGGGAAAAATGCATGCTCGTTATTATCAATGTATTAAAATTGCGATTTGATTTGATGGCATTTGTATGTATTATTTTTCTTATTTTAAGTATATTTGTGTATTCGACCGTTATTCCTGATAACACTTATGCTACTATTTTCGGAATCAGAACAATGAAATAGTTGTGGAATATTTATTTTTATTTATATTTCCAGTCAGGGGATACCAGTCACAACTATCTGTCCGGTGGTTGGTGAACGGTATACGGGTAAGCGACCCCGGCTCCTCGAGCTACTATCGACTCAGTCCAAATCATCCGAGACGATAGTATCCTTCCTCCCCTTTTCCTTCCCCCGTCATATATCCTTGCTAATCGTGGGAACGCAATGACCTTGTTAAAACAATGCACAAGGCAGAATGGCGGCGACGTGGTCCACAACCCGTCACGTCACGTTTCCCACAGAGGTGAAAAGTGGATCGCTGAAAGTGATCTCTGCCTACCCCTCTGGAAAAAAGGCGTGATGTATGTATGTATGTATGTATATTTATTCGACAAAAAACCAATTGCGGTTGACAAATATTATGACGCGACACCCAAAAGGCCTATTGATTTAAAGTTTAACGATTCCATAAAATGACTTAGGACTCTAACAGCATGGCCATCGTCTGATGTTTACAAAGGCAGGAAAGCACCATGGCAACATTACATCAGCGAAGTTCCCCCCCCCCCCCTCACAATTTGCGGCCACGATTTATTGTGTAACCCAATAATCTCCCATTTGGCGATATCATTAAATATTCGTCAGCAGCAGACGTTCAAATTTGCGTTTGATTACATGAAAACGGTAATGTGAAAACTAATTTGGCTTTAAGTAGAGCGTCGTTCTTTGATGTGCTTAGCATGTTGTACCAATAAAAGTTATCTTTGTTTTTTTATCATCGCAAATTGAATATTGAATTAATAAATCAAAATGTATTTAAATTAAGTAAGCTTATCGTTCTTGGATTATGTATCTATTATGTACGTATTTTGTAGATGTTTATAATAAATATCATTTATGTAGTTACGGTGTCGTATCGGCCAGCACCAGTAGCAGTACCATGAGTTGGCTATCAAAAACTTACGTACGTTAAAAACCTATCGAGTTGTTTTTTTTATACGACCGATTTTAGTTCTTAGCGTAACCACCAGGGGCGCTGTACAAGTTTTTCATAGACATATTTACGTAGGCGATATCGAGTCCGTAACTTTTAAACTCATGGTAGCGCTACAGGCCAGCATAACACGATCTTATTCAAATTATTGCGTAACAAAAAATATAAAATTCGTAAAAAAAAATGACTGAATGAGTTGAAAAACGCTTTCTGATGTAAGCTTATTCACAGCAATAGATTCAGAAAACTATCACATTTTTAACTTAACTAAACCTTAAATAATAATATTCCAAGTGAACGTTAAGCTTTTCACTACTAAGTACTTACAAGTTGCTATTAACCACTTTATCATGCAAAATTTTGCAAGGAGCTATAAAATCACTTTGAAATATGGAAGCAGTATGAATCACAAAGTTATATCCACTGAGTATATAAACCATGTACAAATGTACACAGTATACTTGAATACTGCCCCTTGATGATTTACACACAGGCCATGGAGAGAGCATTGAGACAAAATATGGTCGGTCTATACACAATTCTATGAACAAGCGAATAGGTCCCTAAATTCCTTAACGTCTAGCAGTTGTGCTAGATGAGATCAGAGTTATTAGCGCAGTCTATTTAGCATTCAATTTAGCACGGTCTAATTAAGTAGATACCAGATAGAAAGCATTGATGCAAGCAAACGGAATGATGTCCAAGTATTTTAATGATTTCGCTAACCCACATTATTAATGGTTGAGGAATCTTTTAGTGATGGATTGTTTGATGGTATTTAATATAAGAATGACTATTTAAAATAATTACGTCTATTGTAGAGCATGCAATCGTTAATTGTTCGTTCGTTGGTTATGGCTTTGTTAGTGTAATATTTTAATTTTTTTTGGCATTTCCGTTTGTTCTAAAAGATGATGTAATTTTCAATAAATTCAGTAATGTTTTAAATAATAACTCCACTAAATCAATTTTGAAAGATAAATAGTTTTATCAATAATACTAAACTGACGACATACTCAATGGCTTCGTTACAATATAACATCCTTTGTTCAAATCCATATCTACTTCTAAATCGTTATTTTTTGTCTGCGATACAAAAACTCGAACAAAGACGAAACGAAACGTGCCTAATGATTATCAAAACATTATCTGTACAAACACACGTTGGCCTGTGACCTGAAACCTTCAACCGAGTACAGATTACAAAGCCAGCGGCACTCAACGATTTATTCTATTATGTTAATAGAATCAAATTTGAAATTAATTCACAAGATGAAAAAATGGGTGGCGTAATGATTAAATACGTCTCACTTCCTCTATTCTCTTTTTACGTAGGTAAAAAATCGTTCGAAACTTTCATTGGGGGTCGACCAGCAAGTGAATTTAACGAGCTTTTATTCGCCGACTTTTATTTCGACGGGGGAGTATTTTTTTTTTATGAAACTAATGAATGTCAAAGAGAACTTGATTTACTTTTCGCCATTGATCGCCGCTTGTTGGCGGCAAAACAATAATCGGGGGGCTGTAACATCTCGTTAGAGGTTTGCGGGTGATTTATGGAGCTGCTGTAATTTGTTGGACTCAACAGACTTGTTACTGGACTGTGTAATGTGCTGTGTTCATTACGCCGTTCTTACACGTTTTACTTTTTTATTTAAACTTGTATGTTCTTGAAAATATGACTAATTTGCTACTAACCGGTGCTTGAAGCTGGTTAGTTAATTATCTCACTAATAATCGAACAGAACAAAAGATTCATAGGATTTAGATTTATTAAAAAGTATAAACAATTTTTAAAAAACTTTGCATTACATTGTTACCAATCATGTTGAGAGGCGGCTAATAGAAAAATCTTACCTGTAACAAAAAAACGAAATATTATTACGTATCAGAGCATTCTGAGAGGTATTTTATGATATCCAATTCCGAGCACGTTCTGTAAATCGCTTCGGGTCAAACAAATCTAAATTTGATCAAAACTCAATTACAATCACATTATATGGCGTCCTCATGAAACGTGCGTTAAATTTAATTAAAGCGAAGCTTCCGAAAGAAATCTGTGAGTACCCGAGGAATCACTGGAGGCATCATAAGTTATAATGTGCGTGGGCACATATTTAGTCACGGACCGAGACCATGCCGCCTTAACTATACTCAATAAACCTATAGTTATGGCCAATATGTCGAGTATTGATGTTATCGATAGGCTTATTTCAACGCGCATCGGATTATATTTGTGGGTATATGTTTGGTATGTTATTTTTCTGGGACAAAACGTCAAAATAAGGACATTTTGGAAACCTTTTCTTCCTGCACTAAGAAAAATTCCGTACGTCCAAATGATACTTATTACGTCTTAAAAATGTTTGTATTAAGCTATTGCATAGCTTTTATCGCGGGCTTTGAGCGCGGCGACCGAACCAAGAAATTCCGTAACGAAAAAACCTCACAACCGTCTAACGTCGTTTCAGTTCGGTAGACTTCGGCACGGTGTTTGTGTGCGTGCGGTTAGACGTATTGTACGACTCTACGAAACTCGCACGAATCGAGACGAGCGGCTCCGAAATCGGACGATGCTATGCAATAGCCATACCGCGGCAGTCCACGAGTGCCACACGTCTTTTTTTTGTATTTGTATGTATTTATTTCCATAATAAGCATTACAAACAATTTTCCCGGTCCTCACACTAGGCTTAGCCTGTCCAGTGAGGAATATGTACTATCTTAAGTGTGTAAGTTACCCAACCTGTTTTTCATCAACCATTATCTATTTTTCATCCACTCGTAGTTTAAGCGACAAACATACGAAATTACATAGAGCTGTAATTTATATATTCGTCATTAGTCCCACACGAGCATGGGAAATAGACATGATATTGCAAGACCCTTGTTTAAACGTTATAATTTACATTCGTTCTCAATTGGACAATAGAGTTATGTTTAAACAATACCTTCGTTTTATCTTAAATAAGTATCTAGTTTAAAGTGTATATGTTTAATGTTAAATAAGATAAAGTTAACAGTTAGATATTTTAAGACTGTTTGATCAAAGTAAAATTTCAAGCACAGGTGCAGCTTATCGATCTAATGTCATAGTGAAAGTATTTGTAAATATATTTGCCGTCATGAATGTGTACGTGAACATATTACAGCCAATGCGTTACCCATTTGGATATATGGCTTAGTTTCATGGTCAGCCTGCCAACCTTTGGTCTTCCTGCTACCTAGATTTTTTGTAAATAAAGCATTACAGCTGTTATCGATACGTATGTTCCATATCGACACCCCCGTACATGCCTAGAGAGCGGTTCAAAACTCCACCGCCATAACCGGTCTTGATGCACTGAGCGGACCACTTAAGAGCTGGTCATTTAGTGAAGATATACCTTTCTTTGTTACAGCGCTATATTCTTTTAGATAAAGAGATTCCAGTTTAAAGCAAAGCCTTATTGTCGACCGTTTCATACATTCCCATATTTGTGGACATTTCCGCGCTAGTATTGTTATTAAGAATCGTTTCTGGTTTTGCGGCTACAGTAGTTACGGCGAATATTTGTTCGACTATCTTTATTGATTATATTTTCTGCTAGCAATGACATTCTAGTATTAAAGTCATGCATTTATGTATGCTCGTAATATAATTATGTCAAAAAAGAAATATATATCACACAACATCACATACATTGTTTTGATTCCATGGAAATTTACTAAACACCCGAGCAACGTTCCATGGAATAAATCCGAAACCCAAGTTTCGGATACCAGAAACAACAATGTGTGTAAAAAATATACTTAAATATAAAAATATGCCATACTGAGACCTGAACGTACTGAACCCGAAACTGTTTTTCACAAAATGAAACACAGGTATATCTGCTTTAATCGGCATTCGTACTCGAGGGCAATACTTTTTGTGCGATTTTATTAATATCAACTGAAAGTATTTCATTTTTGTTCGTTAAATGAAACGCGTAGCTCAGCGGGTCGCCAGGGAAATGTTGTTTCCCACTTTATTTCAAAAGCAGTAAAAAAATTAATACCTCACTCAGTTTCGCCAGACGAACTGTAATTTATTGCAATGATTTATTTAATAGCAATTGACTTAAAAATAAACCATTTAAATTTTCAATTAAAGATATGTGATATATATTTTTTCAACTTGATTAAATCTTTTAAATCTATTGCTGCTATAACAGAGCAGTAACAATACCGCAATATCTCTTAAGATACACTACTCTAGCATAAGAGTGAAGATTGCGTTTTAAAGACACCAGACAGGTTAATAGTTACATTTTTACCTGCAAGCAAGTGCTATTAAATTATCATACATCAGCATGTGCGCTACCAACTTAAACTCTGGCGATACAAAAACCTTAATAATAAGCCAGAAAAATAACAGACGGTCGGCAACTTGTCTACGTCATTCTCAAGTCACAACTTTGCAGCGAGCAAAAAGCGGTCGAGTCGCTTCGAAGATGAAATGTGTGCGGCAAAAGCTACTGTCGAAATAAGGACAGGATTTTTAGAACTAAACTTTTGGCTTGTAAGGACAGGATTTTTAGAACTAAACTTTTGGCTTGGCTGCGGCGATGAGTTTTTCTACAGATCCTATCTATCGTGTGCTGATTAGACGCAGTTGTGTTTCCGTACCTACGTATCTGGTTCGTTTATGTATATTTTCAGTTTTAGGACCGCGGAGGTTTAGGGTGAAACAATGCGTTTAGCTAAGTTGAACAATGCGAACTTTTACGGAATTATTACATGAAGTTGTTTATTTAACAAGAATACAAAACAAACACAAAGGGTAAGAAATTGCCAAAAAGAGGTAAAAAATATTTTAATACTATAAAGCAAAATAAAATCTTCCTAAAGTACAAATCTTGAAAACGGAAAGTTTAGATAAACAAAAAATACGTTGTTAGTAAAACAAAAACCGGTGTATGGACACACAAAGTGTAAGTCGTACTCGTAAAACAGTAAAAGACAAAATAATTGCTGATAATTACATCGCACTTCACAAAACACGTTCGCATTAGCGTCAAAGTGACGTCCACTAACAAAACACTAAGCATGTTTTACAAATTCTGTTTTGACAGGTGCCGTGGGATTCAATTACAAATACAAAAACATCCGAGTTCGTCCGTCTCTCTCCTTTTGGCTGCCGATTTTTTGCCCTTTTGCCCGATGTTTTTTCAAGTACAGGTGAAGAGCGAACCCATACTTAGTCGGCGTTAACCTGTAATCTAAATTCATTTCTCGATCCGACCCACCGAGCCCATATCTCTGTTTTTATTATAGCGTTAAGGCCCATTTACAGGTTTTTTTATTCGAAACAAATTACCCATTATTCTCGTGATGGGTCGATCTTATTATCCGACGACAAACGAGTCCTTTTTTGGAGCGACACCGGGCATGTTGTAGGAAAATATTGTATGGAGTCGATTTTAAATCGACAATCGGCAGGATCGTAAAGCATCGATTGAATCGATTTGAGCTCATTGAGTCGAGTAATTGCAATGATTCCTTGGAGGAGAGTGAATTTATTTCGTTCCACGGTCGCTTCATTGTCCGTATTACCGCACGGTGAAGGTTTATCGAATATATCAGGTAGTCTTCTGTTTCCTTAGTGATTAATAGACGATATTCTTTTATTATTCACAAAAGAGAAGTCAACTCTGAGATAAAAACTATCTTTTGATAATTGATTTTCTTAGTATCTGTTTACTTCTCGGATATACCCGATTGAATTTTATTATTGTTTTTGTGTAAATAAATCTTTGATTACTATTTAAAATCATTATTTTAAGGATAAGAACCTCTTTGTTCAGTATTGTTCAAGAGTAAGGGTGCAAAACCTAAATATCCCGCATATTAATACGAGTATCTTTATAATCACTAAGAAAAAACTTTCAAGATTAGATAACACAATAAAATATATAGCACCTCATAAATTGATCTCCTTTTTTTAAGCAGTGTTTAGTATATTAAATTCATTTTATAAAACAAAGCCGTGGGAACTCTATCTGGGACTATTAATATTATGATTTATGGCCGATAAGAAAATCATAAAACGCCTAACTTTATTATCGGAGGTCAAGTATAAATAACATGTCATATCGAATTATTCACAAGTTATATCGACTGACGCCAATGGATTGTAATTTAATATTTATGGCATAGCAATGGAAATCGATAAGTAAAACAAATTATTTTACTTATAAAAGTTTTTAAAATAGTTACCAAACAGTTCATTTACCTATTTAAAAGGTTTATTTTTTTTGATTTTCGTGTGTTACATCGCTATCAAGAACTCTGTATCAAATATTTTTTGCATGAAAAGTTATGGTCCTTAGTTACCCTACCTGCCAACATATACGTAACTTACTTACATCCGGTTTTCCTAATTTTATTCAACAAAAACCAAGGTAAAAAGTTGAACACAACGGAAGCTGCCGCTTAAAACTGTTAGTAAAACTTAAGTGAAACCCTCCTAGTGCAACGAAAGTTTTTATTAAAAAAAACTGGTGAACACAAGTTCATTTCGGCATCTAAAATATTCCACACCAATGCATCCAACCGTCTTTTGTTTTACACTATAAATTTAACTGCGAGTAACCACGATTATTTAGCGCAATTTGACGCCAAAAATACGGTTCAGTATTCGAAATTACAATCGTATGTTATTTATGAAATTACTGTAAAAATTCTGATCAACTGGGAAGACTGATATATTGAAAACTGGCCTTGACCGAGCCACTGATACGAGATAACCGGGTTTTTCAACAAAGTATTGCTAAGGAACTTTCTCGTCTAAAAGTTAGTCTCGACCTAACCAAGCTTGGCAAAACAAGTCAACGGCTTCCAAAATGATAATGACAAACAAAAAAATGGTCGTAAATTTATAACAGAAGTTTTTAGAGGCATCGGAGCCGGAAAACGCGAGTGGCGATGCGTGTCGGCGACACTCATTATGTTCCATTACAAAAACATTTGGAGCCGTGAAGCTAACTACTCAAAAATTACAAAACGACACCCATCAAGGATGCCAGGTGCTAGGGAGGCCCACAAAGGGAAGCAACGTAGACTTTGTGAAACAAAAAGATCATCGCCAGCATATCCTTGTCTGACTGGATTTAACTTTTGCCCCAAAACATATCTTGCACCAAGAAGACTTTCAACTCAATTAAAGAAGATCGAGTCATCATCATTCTCCTGCCCTTGTCCCACGCTAAGTGGGGTCGGCGCAACATGTGTACTTCTTCCACTCTGGCCTACTATTCGTCAGCTCTGTGTCTACTCCTTTCACTCCCATATCATCTCTCACGCAATCCATCCGTATCTGCTTCGGCCTTCGATCGAGTAAATATTAGAAAAAGCCACCTAGAATGCCAGGTGCTAGAAAAAAAGGATGACACATCAACATTGTTCTTTTTAAACGAGTGGTTCATTGCCAGCACATCATTTACTGGATCAAAGTATTTGGTACTGCCTCTCTCTTGCGCCACGAGTTGAAGTTTGATGCCCACCCGGGAACAATATTTTGTGGGATGAGCATCGGTTATGTTCGTATGTGTTTTTTTATCTATACTATACAATAATACAATGCTGAATAGTTTGTTTGTTTAGACGCGCTAATCTCAGGATAGGCTATAAAAAAATGGAAAATGTGTCAATAACGGAAAAATATGCGGACGAAGTTGCTGGCACTGGCTATATGTATACTTCTGTTGTTTCTGATACAAGTGCTTAAGCAAATAAATATAATGGTGATGTGATGTTCCGAAAAAAAAAATAAACACAAGTTTTACAAAAGGTACTTTTTACATGGCTAACTATCGACTAAAGAATTCACTTCTTGCGTGCTGCAAAATGCTGCGTCAACAAAAAAAAAACATTTTCAAACTTGCGTGCGACGCTTTAAAAATTATGGATTTTAGAGTTCTGAAACAAAACCGCTTGGCTTAACATTGATGTGAACGTATTGGGTATTCTTGACTATGATACATCATCATCATCATCATCAGCCCATTCCTGTCCACTGCTGAACATAGGCCTGTCCAAATGCACGCCACTTCTCTCTATCCTCGGCCACTCGCATCCAGCTCCTACCAGCCGTCCTGCGCTGCGTCCTGACTATGATTAAAACAAAACTATTTGGAAGCTAACCCATTGGTCGATAGAATGTGACGTAGTCCCGATTTGAAAGGAATACGTGTTAATGATGATCTATGAAGCATTTTAACCTTTAAGTACACGCGTTGTTTCTGGTAACGTAACATCACGCGTGGAGTCCAGAAGTATCCCCAATATAAATTTGCATATATATTCAGATTTTATAAATAATTGTTAAAAACCGATTTTAAAAAAAGACATTATAATATTTACGAAAAGTATTTATAAATCATAAAACAATCAGTTTTTAGGCAGTAAGGAGCATGTTTATCAAATTAACGGTCTCGTTCAAAGATTTTTTACGGCACATGTTTAATGTATTAAAATTGAACAAAAGAGTCATCTTCTGACTAACTTACAATTTTTTTTTTATAAAATATGAATCAAGAAACAAGTAAATAAGAGAAAATTTCAAAATAAACAGTATGGAAAAAAAATAACAATACTTGAAATGTACTACGCTAAATAACGTTATAAATTATTATTTTGGTGGGCATGATAAACAATAAATAATTGCTACTGAATGAAACTTGCATATAGTTATATTGCAAAACTTACAGACAATACTACTTTTTCTTATTAAGGGTCAGATGCTGAATTATATTCATTATATATTTATTCACGGTCACTTATATCGCCTGACTTCTCCAAAATGTTCTCTTGATGCGTTTCTCCTTTACCTTCGCTTTTAGAGCCACTAGAATCCTATAATATTTGTGCAATTTGATTTTCGGTCATTCGGCGACTCATTCTTTCATTTAAACAACACCAATTCATAAAAATAAATAAATCAAAACATGAACAAAGTGAAAAAATTACTACGTAACATCACGGGTGGGGTCTGCAGGTATCCCCACATAAGCAAAAATGTAACTTACCTTAACAGAACAGCAACAAAAGTTCATATGCCGAAAGTTCTCGGGTTGCACTGAGATTAGCCGAAACCGTGCGATCGTAACTTGTCAATTACAAAAAATACCATTAAAAAACAGCGCGTGGGGTCTCCCCAGACCCCGCCCGTGACGTTAAAGGTTAAACAATGTATGGTTAACATAATATATTATACTAGCTGTGCCAGCGACTTCGTTCGCGTTTCCCCCGTTTTTTACACATTTTCCATTGTATCTTTGCTCCTATTGGTCGCAGCGTGATGTTATATAGCCTAAAGCCTTCCTCGATAAATGGTCTATACAACGCAAAAAGATTTTTTCAAATCGAACCAGTAGTTCCTGAGATTAGCGCGTTCAAACAAACAAACTCTTCAGCTTTATAATATTAGTATAGATTTTTCTGTCAACCCTGCTGTACAACTTTACAGATGTCTAAGTACAGTAATAACTGGTCAAACGATTACGTTAATACGGGAAATGGGCTGCGACAGTTCTTGACGTGTTGAAATTTTGTTTAGACTAATTTAATCAATGGCATCGCGTGATGACAGCTAAATAGCCCGACTAGGAGATGACACGTAAGTATAGGTTGCCGAAGGATGATCTCCGGAATAGAAATATGTACCAACATTTTGCAGCATAATAATTTTCTTCAAAGATTTTTTTCATCTCAAGTTCATTCACGAAAAATCGTTATTGGCTTATGCTCGGAATATTGAATGCGAATGTGACTTGTCTGTCTGTGTGTTTCGCAATAATGTCTAAAATACTGAATCGATTTTAATGAACTTGGAACAGATACAGTAATGAGCCAGGGAAACAACATGTGTAAGAAAGGACATTTAACCGACTTCGCTTCCAGGGAGTAATGTTTTGCATGATAAACATCTTTACCCGAGTCGCGGGACAGAGTCGCGGGCGGGAAGCTAGTTAAAATAATCAGAGTAAATTGGTCTGTCTGTCTAACGTGCTTACTACTAACCGCCAATACTTCATTACCGTAATTATACGAAAATTGGTACTTGAATTAGTCTAGAGTCACTTTTAAGCGAATTCATCAGGTCACGGGCGGAAAGCATATCATATAGTAAATAGAAAATTACTGCAGCAAAGGGTTCAAAAGCATATGCTGAGACTGGTCCTTTTGCCAAAATATTGTTTTATATTGTATATTTTTTTTTTGTATTTTGTATTTGTTTTTTCTTTTTATTGTTCTTAAGGAAAACTGTAAATTTGGCAATAAAAAACCGTTTTATTTTTTTATTTTTTTTTATTTCCAGCACTCGTAGTCACTGGCGGTCTGACTGGTATACTTTGTCTTAGTGTTTCATACACCAAATCCAAATTTAGGAAGCCAACTACGAATAAGCTTATTCACGTAACACAGTGATCTCATATAAATCTATAGATATTTTAAACATAAATATTATAACAACAGTTAAGTACAATATTATAGCATTCCATAAAAGATATTAATAAATTATTAGAGCCTGTTGCCACTACCATGAATTCGGGTCGGGAGAGGATTATTTCAATTCCGTGTGCGGCGTACAATAAAGATGATGCAGTTAATATCAAAAGTGATGGTGTAATGAGCACCAATCAGTAGGTCGTAGACATGCGTGTTCCAAATCACGCGAACTCCCACGAATAAACGCATTGGATGAGTATAAATGGTGCCGCTTCTGTACAAATTTTGTATGAGAATATTACTCTTCACACAATTAAAAGTAATGCTCGCTTGCTCTCCAAAAGGCTGTAATTATTGGACGTTTAAATTATAATTATTTTGTGCAACATTTTAATATCTGCGTGTTTTCATGACTACTCATGCATATTTATGTAATGCACAGTGTTTTACTCTCAATATGTACAACATTATCAATTTTTTTTACAAAAACATTGTCGGTGTGTAAGATAAAATAATGGAATACGGAACTGTATAAATGGTATATGCTTTGGTGTTGTAGCCGCATAGAACACCCTATTCACAACTGTCTTATAAAAGTTGTTTTGCAAGTTTTGAAAACTTTTGTGAGCTTAAAACATTGTTGATATTTTTTAAAACCTATTGTTATACTGTTCTTTACGCAATATATTACTAAAACAAGTTTAAGACAAATTTCCAAGTCAACGTTCCGGTGACCTTTATGATAAAATTATAACAAATCACCAGGCGGCACCGATTCGTATCATTTTTTTTCTTCAAGGAATTTGTATTCGCTAATTTGAGTGGAGCGCTTAACCAAAGTTATTGCGGTTAGAAACAAAGAAACAATTCCACCAATCAGAACGCGTCGTTAGCGATAGGCGGAGCCAATTCCATGCTATAAAACTTGGCACGGCGTGAAACAAAGCCGCATAGTATTATGGCATTACTTTAAAAAGAAAAAATAATTAAAGCATTTAAAGCTGGCCTGTAATTACCTGGGTGTTAAGGTCAAAGGGTTCGTGTACATGCAAAAGAGCCAGGATTTAATACATGTGTAATTAGGACTTGCTAGCTTAGTCCAACCCAATCCGCAATTACATATTTACATGTTTTATGTTTTATTTACGAACTTTTTAGAGATTTTCGTTACTGTATGCATGAAAACTGTAAGCCACTCTTTATATTTCCGAAGTACTAAAAGGTCTTAATTGCACTTAATCCTTTTGCTTAGTTTTCACATTATCCTAACATTAGGATATTTTAAACGCGAATATAATTATAGTACTATAGAAAAGCATATTTTCCTCGCTACTTTGAGTGGAAATACTATGTAGGACTTATATGATTGCACTGGTTTATTTATTTTAGCTGTTGTAGTAATTTAAAAGAATCAGAATGATAATTTTTCTTTGAATTTTATTAGAGTTTAGATATTTCCTAGTCAAATGCCAATTTATTATTATTATTAGTATACACGAGTAGCGATACTTTTTGTTACATAGTTATTATCTGTCAAAAAACCAGGGCGACAATATAAACTAGAATAAGAATATAATATCACTAAGTAAGCATAGCAATAAGATCAACAAAGTAATATCGTACAAAATACAGCACCCTATTTCTCCGTGCACGGAAAAACATGGCGACAAGTACCTATGAAACATGTCTTCTGTATTGTCGTTAAGGTAAACTTACGCGTTTTCCCGTTGATGTTGGAAGAGGGTAGTCTTATCAAATAACGATATCGGTCATTGATTTTGTTTACTTCACGTACGAAATAGGCGTATCTTGAGATACGTCTTTGTGACCTTTTTACATATATATAGTATTACATAAATATCTGGGTGGTCACAGTAATCGATTCTAAAGAAGTTAACTTAGTAAGTAGAATATTAATTGAGTACACCTAATGCACATATCATAAAATTACAATAATTGTAATCATAATATCGCATAATGACTTACAGATTATACTAATTGTATTTAGTTAGATAATTCCAAAGATAACACATAAACAGATCATTAAGATAACAGTTATAATGGAAGATAAGCTATGTATTACGGACAGGACCTCAATCGACCTCGACCGAATACGATTACGATGCAAATCGACCATGATCCGTCTGTTTATTACTTTAATAGCTACTTTACTTTATAATTACCACTCCTATGCACTTTAAATTAATTTTCAAGAGCAGTGAACCGACGGACAACCGCCTATTATCTTTGATATTACTTGCTGATACCGTACCTATTAATAGCTGGGGCCACTTTACGTTCCTAAACTAACTACCCACCTAAAGCGGTGGTTGGGGTTATATTAAAACACTTTTTATTTTATTTGTAAAATGTGTATGTGCTACTAGTATGAACAAATATTTAGTGGAAGAATTTTTTTTTTCTATTTCAGAATTTATAAAAGTAAGACTTAAAATTTACGTATGTTAAATAGAAAAGATCTAACTATAGGTAATTAAGTTAAATTCATGAACTGGTTTTGTTAATAGATATTGGTACTCAGTTTTAATTTACGATAAATAAATCCAAGTGACGCCGCAGGACATTTTATTTATTTAATACTTTACATATTAGGCTATTTACCATATTTAAATTTAAGTGACAAGTTCATTTATTTATTGATAACGGCCGTTACCACGGGCGGCCATTACAGTCAAAAGTGACGTAATTATCAGGCGATTCGATGGAATAGCTACAGGTGGTATTAATTTTGTGGTCCCTCTCACCACGTCAACTGTTAACCGTAATCATATTCTAACTAAATCGAATTCGTTGCCACATAAAACTGTTTCTTTTGAACGGGACACCCGCTAAATACCGATTTTAACGGCATTCTATGGGTAATAAAATGAACCTGGTTTTGTAACGTTTTGTTTAGAATTTGTTAAAAGGCCGTTGTGATCGCGTTATGCCACCTACGGATAACGTCATTAAATTTTTTAGGAACTTTATTGCCGGATAGCTCTACTTGTATAACGACTGGGTGTATATTGCATTAAAAGTAATAATTATCCAGCTCGATAATAACTTTTTTGTTTGTTTGCTGTAAAAGCAAAAAAAAACATGAGTTCAGAAGCACAAGGGATCTAGGTATCTACCTAATGTTATACGTACTCACATATAGAGCTTTTAAGCTTACCCTCTCCATTCTATTGGAGGATACACAAACGCATCTATTCGTAAATATGAATCGGAAACGGAATACAATATTTAGTATCTGAATACATTTAACCCCATAAAACCCTCCCGCCGATATTTTATTCTAAACACTCAAATGCGGCATAATAGCCCAACAAATCGAAATAAATTAACACATACCTAGCGGGTTGTACAAAATATGTTAAATAAAATCAAGGCACGCCTAACAGCGGAGCGAGAAGACGTCTCAACAAAGGCTGGTTCTTTATTATCCTTTCTCAACACGACAGTATAAGACGCATTTATTTTATTCGTGGTTATATTTTCAGCCCCTTAATGCACTCTACTCCGATATAGAAACGGTTGAATGGTTTTTAATGGGCTGACTCTGCATTAAATTATTATATATAACTAACACGCCGTACGGGCGGAATGGCGTGGGCGAAGCTATAAAAAAGGAATTAATTTATATTATAAGCTTGCACTTCCCACTAAATCTTGCCGTGACAAAATATTTGACGACAAATTTTATTGGATAATTTGTCAGCACGAGAGCGTTACAACTTCACTTTTATGAACAAAGTGAGTGAATATTATGAAATTGATTAAAATGCACGGCAACGAAGCTTAATTAGTTTATGCCGGAACAGGTAATGTTGCTTAAATTTAAAGTAGAGCACTGTGAAAATGTTTTTAAGTAAGCACGCCGTACAAACAACTAGGTACTTGTTTTAATATTCAACAAAATGTTTGTTCTTACACATGAGTTGTTACAGAATTTGTGTTTATTAAGTAGAAACTCGGTGACGCCTACACAACTTATGTTTAACTTAAATAGAGTAATAGTTCGTTAATTTACTTTATGTGTTTTTAGGTCCCTGTAAAGTCAAGCAGTGTGATGTGAAAAATAAAAGATAAAAGTGTAGGTTAGCTATACATACATTAAACTGCTTTTCGTTAGTTTTAATATGTAAACCAATCGATACTACTCATACATACAATGCTTTGGACATTTCACTCACATTATTACGCACTATTAGCAAAATACCACAAGTTATTACTCCAAACATCTCCCGTACATGTGCATCATTACCAAATACATAGATATATGCACGAACGTGTAGGTATATACGTGTCACGCTACCAGTTTACAAGGTCCATCAAGTTAAATAACCGATAAATTAAAACATATCGCTTACCATATCCGCTCAATGGACAGAAACCAAATTTCACGCTCGTCTAACAAAACCATCAAGTACCTTCGTAGGGGTCATTAATAAAATTTGTAAGGCACCTAGTTCCGTTCTGGGTAAGCAATAACCATTACTGCGTTTAGGCGTGCGGTAGTGAAAACGCCAAGCCCTAATAGTCTGATCGATCGTTCGATATTAATATTGAACACATTCAATTTATCTATTTCAATTTTTAAAAACATATTTGGTTTTGATGTCAATATGTAAAAAAGGTAAACGGAAATATTAGAAATTTCCTTGATCGTAATATAAATTCGTGATTCAAAAAGATGTAGGTATGTATCCATAAACATCCGTCTATCTTATCTATAATATTACGTTTTCGAAACTTAATATTATTTTGTGAATTAATAAATTCAAAACAAGCGTTAAAATCGAAAATTTAATACGTGAACAAAAATCAAAACCCTACATATTTAAAATTATAAAAAAAAGTTACGTTACCTTTGTGAAACTGAACGCTGCGTGGAAGCGTGGACTTTAACAGCCGAACTCGAATAAATAGACTTCCCATTTTGCCTTTAACGGGCTATTGTCGGAATGTTAACGCATCATTGTCATGTCACAGTTTTAAAAAGGTTTTTAGACGGCCCGGTAACTGTATGTTAATATCGTAGGGCGGTTCCGGCCCAGGGAACACATGTCGTCGGCGTGGCCATTGTAAAAAAACCCGAAAGTGACAAGCAACATGAATATTTTGGAGTTAACATCGCGCAACTTGTTTGGACTGCGTATGGTAATGCGATTGGATGCGGATTGACAGTGAATTTATATTCCTTTGATTCCGCGGTGACGGAGACTTAAATATGCGGTTGCGGTTTTTGGTTTGAAGTAATACGTATCATGCTACCTTAATCATTCTATGTGAATGATGTGAAAATTTTTGTAAGTTAAAGATCTAAAGCTAAACTTTTTCTTCTTCTTGGTAAGTACACTCTTGCTAGAATGTTTCGTGACACTGTACAATTAAACTTCTACATAGTATGTTAATTTCATATTATAAGGATAGTCACGTTCTAGTCTCAAATGTCCACATTAAAAGTAAACCTACATGGTTCTCTTGTCATTCGCCAAGTTTCTAATATCGTTTTCTTTATAAAGATCTAACTTTGAAAAGATTTTCATTCTGACAGCATAACAAGTTATCAAGTCAACTGTTAACACCCTGCGTTCATGAACATATTTATTCCGTGCTATTTGATTTTCATAAAACCAACACAACAAACAAATACAGAAGTCTACAAACAGCATTAGCAGCGAAAGATCATAACAGAACGAATTCCACAAATAGAAATATGGAATAACAGGAGTGCTTGTGGCGAAAACTTTGAAGCCGAAATTAATTATAAACCAAAACAGTTCGTGTTGAAGCTTTTGCTGGCTTTAGCAAAAGACACTTTGATATATACCGTGGAAAAACTTGCGCTAAGCGTTCCTCTCGGGATGAAAACTACGAAATCGTCGTGAGTATTTTAGTTCCATCTTGGATTAAAGGTTTAAGCGTGATTAAATCGCGTTCTTTATCGGCTGGAATTTGCATTCATTTGATGAGTTTGCGCATTTAATGTTAATGTTGGAATTTGTATATATTAAGCTTAGTTTAAGTTTCAGAATATTATGTATTGCACACTGTATTGTATTTTGATTATAAACCCTACTAAACAGTGACTTTTAACGAAATGAGACACTTGTAGGCACTTTGGTAGTCAATAAAATTCATATTACTTCGAAGTTAAACTCTATTTATTCTAAAGTAAGATAATATAAACAAGTAAGGTTAAATGTAAATCATGATCTGTATTAACTTAGTATTTTTTTAAATAATACATCGATCCAATTTATTTTAATTAACTTACTAACATAAATTTTATTTCTATGTTTTGTCTTGTACACATTTTGTAACAGCAAGAAACATATGGCTACTTACTACCGGTAACTACTTACGGCCTGCCGTTTACACATGGTTGCATGCTGAGTGTACTTGCCATTGTTCCACAAAAATCAATAATAGAAGAAAGGGTGTAACTTTACTAGCCACTACAGTTAATTGGTTAGCAAGTTTAGTACTAATTTCAGTCCAACACTTTGAGTGTAATAGTAAAATCAAATCATCCAATTCGGTTTAGACATTCTGATTTAACGATTTAATTATAAACAAAACAATCTAATGGTGTTCATTTTTGTGTATGAGTACTGAGTACTTAAGTACTGAGTATACCTATACGATGTCGTTAATAATAATATGAATCACGCACGGGACGGTATATACTAAACACATTGAATTCGAACTATGACACATAAACCCAGATAAAAATCCAAGGCCCAGTTAGAAATGATAAATTGAAAACATCCACAAGTCAGTATGTGTGAGAGTCGCCTGTACCCATCCCTTGCCCCGGACTGCACTCAGCCACTACTTTTAAGTAAATTGGAGTTGCGGTCAAAGAGTGCAATACGTGACGCATCAGTCCATCTGGCTGCGCCTTACGTGAGCGGATTTCTTATTCAATGGAGCAGTGTTTTTCAATCTTTAGCTGTACCTAACAGCTTGACAGACAATGCTTATTTGAGGTTATGCGCTAACAAAAAGTTTAATTTCAAAATTATTTATTTATATCTGACCTCGGATTTTCCAATTAGGTTGGTTCCTCAACACTCCAATACGAAGTGATACCATAAATTTCTATAATAAGCCAAGCTTAATATCAAGTATCGGAGTGTTTCATATTAAACTGTCTGGAATGAAAGTTCGCCCAAATGTCCTAATACATAAAACGACAGACATACCTAATTCAATATCGGAATAAAACTTAAATGAAAACACTACGCCTGCCTACAAATGTCTATGCCTATTGCCCATATTGTTCCCAAAATGAAGGTAGTTTTTCTTTTCTTTTCTCTGTCACATTATTTCAGGAATAGGTTTAAGATAAAATCAATCAATCGCAATGAATGGTAATCATAAATGATTATTGTTTATGTTATGTGGTTAATAAATCATTTCTATTTCTATTCATCGGTACCCATGAATGTGTAAATACTTGGCTCGCGTTTTACCTTTAATGTGCAATTATGAACCGTTTTTGAATCGATGACCGCTAATTTTATTACCACTTCCGCCCTTAAGCGTCCTATAAGGCTTCGGAATACCTACAGTTTGAGTGACACCTATATGTATGTATATATATGTACACAACATATCCAGTGATTTGGTTCGCATACCAAGTGTTCGTTAGTCATCGGCGTCGTCATGTTTAATACCTATGCTCAATGGCTGCATGTTTCTGAGAAGTGTCGAATTGGCTTCGGTCTCACGATCTGTTTATATCGTATTGTTTTTTTTGTTGGTGTTTATAATGGTAGATATACGAGACCTTGATTTTTTTTCATTCGATTATATCACTTTGACAATGAATATACTCTCTGTCCGTGTAGATGTAGTAAGAATTCGTGGATATTGTAATGTATTATAAATCATTCAAAATGTACTAAGTTTTAAAATCTAAGCTTTTTCTTTCAATAACAATGTCTCTATTCTTTTTCATTGGGATCGGATAAAATATTACCACTTTCCTAAAGATCTTATTGGTATTGATCTAAATTCTAAATCTTAAAGCATTCAAATAAGAATAATGTTTGAATAAAATTAGACCATGGTCCTAAATGTCCCCAATCGCAAATCTAATCAGTGATCTGATGAGGTATTAACGACCCATCCTAATTTTTTCTTAAAACAGCGTCCAACAAAATGCAGTATCTTGACATTCAAGCCGTTAATATCCAATCATTTCAATAAATCTCACAGTTCAAGCATTTCCTGGCATATCTCAGAATGCATTCCATTTGAATAGAATGTCGATTACTTAATAGAATGTAAATAATCATGGTTATTGAAAATGTCCATCAAATAGTCAGTCGACGCTTTCCATCGTGACCTATCTTGTTTAGGAATTACCGTATTGACCTGTCAAATGGTATAAGTCAGAGAGATATTATATGAATACGTGTATTTAATTTACACAAGTGTTGACAAGTTGTTATGTCTCGTATTAGGTATGTTTTGACAGATTTTAATATTTATGGTCCAATAATGTGTCGCCGTCATGTCATAGAGATACGAGTATGACGATAAGAGTAACTTACTTTCTTTTAGGTAGTGATTAAAGTAAAATAAAACATTTGTACTATAAAACCTTTTCAAACATTTCGGAACAAATTTTTTTGGTAATTATTTAGTACTTATTGATTCTACTAAGTATTAATAAATTCTAATAAGGTTTAAAGCATAATACTCTTTTTACCTTACCGTAAGTGCTGATACGGTTGCTGACTCGTCAGTGTCATTAAATTTACCAACCTGCAACAACAAAAAGAATACATTATTAATTATTTGAAGAGTCAAAACATCAAATAAAAACTAATATAACGCGCTCGTGGTCATGGGCAAGTCTTGTCCGTGACCAAGAGCGCTGTAAAGAGCTCAAAACGTCGGGTCTCTAAAATGTGTTTAGAAGCAAGACACGCGAGTTCAATCCGTAATTTTTTCTTGTGGTGTTTTCGATTTTCAAATGTGTAGTGTTCACGCAAATAATAGACAATACTATGAGTCAAAACATACTACAAATACAGCCTACAAACAATAACTAGCTAATAATATAAACACTGTACAATTTAAAACCAAATCCTAATAAGTGTATTGTATAACATTATAATTATTAAACGATCAATTATATTTAGACCGCAAACATTCCCCGCGAATTACTTTAAATCAAATAGCTACAAAATGTTAGCCTCGCGCTGATCAATCCAAAATTAGCTTTCAATTATTTTCAATTCGATTAACGAATGCCTGGATATTTCCGTTTGGTAATTTGGCCACAAAACAAATGCCTGGTGATGACTGTTTGCGTAAACACAGGTAACCTTTACTAGCCTATTCCGAATTAACAGCGGGCTTTGTGTAGGCAAATCGCATTAACGTTTACCTAATTCATGCTGGTGGGGTTCCAAATGGCATTTTTGATGATATCTGGAATGATGTAGAGCCGGTGACTGGTATAAATACTTTTAAACAGACACATTGCTCTTCACGGTGCATATGCGTCAATTTTAAAACCGATTTGGATTGTTATTTATAATGGAATCCATTTTTTTCGTATTTGTAACTAACTTTTGTAAAATAGCTCTACATTTTGTAACTACATTGTTCATTTGAGGTTAGTTCGGCTAGCCAGAGTTCAGATGATAACGTATTCAACATATTATAGCCAATAGCGTACATCGTATCAATGCAAATGTATGCTATTCAAAATAAATTAAATATTTAGATAAACATATAGAAATGGCTGATATGATATCATAAATTTATGGGCATGAAACAAACGCAAGTAAATCGTTAATAAAGTATGCCTATAACCTGTTAGTAATGCTGATTAAAAAGTAAAAGTATGTGTACTAAATTTATTGTAATGTTCACCTAACTTAGAATGCTTATTTAGCACTAAGTCTACTTTAGTGCGGTTTAGTGGTTTAATACGGTTAGTGTGGGTCACAAATCGACTTACGCTAATCCAATCTTAAACTGGATACTCGAGTATAGTTTCTAAATAGGAGCTTTAGACTGACTTCCGTCATGAGTTAACCAAAGGAAATACTCTCGATAGAATGTTCATGACGTTATTTAAACCAACAGACAGTTTTGATCATGCTATTGAGGAAATCTTTACTTTGAAAATATCCAATCAAAATTTCTGAGCTTAATCGAGTTTCCAGTCTAATCCATTTTTGTGAAATGAAATCTACAGTTGATTGAAGCTTTTTAATTGGATTCGAAAATCTCAAAAGTGTTTATCTATTTTAAGGAAAACCTTGGCTTCCGATGACGAGGTAAATTATTTATATTTTTTGAAATTGAAAAATTAAAACGTTGCTTTGCCTTCACAATTTTTAATGGAATTTAATACATAAAATAGGCAAATTAGATTTTGTCAACTACATAATTATCATTGAACCTGGATTGTACGAGTACATGTAAGTCAAACCAAAATTGTCATGCTCAAAACACATTTCTGTTCAGAAATGCCTTAAGGCGGGGGTTGACTTTTAATGGTTATGAAGAGCGTGTATTATTATACCTACGCAATATACCAATTACCTCATCAAAGAACAAATTATATCAGTTCAACTTCTCAACTTGGCAACATAAGCCAGATTCCCGCGTACAATACGAATTTCGACATCAATTTTATTATTCTCACAAAAGGCTTAATCTGTTCAGTAAGACGGGATTGTGGCAACAGGCGGGAAATGCAAGGCGAGGCCGGGCCCATGAGACTGCGAAATTAGTGGAGGCTTGTAACGCGGGAGCGGATATCAGGCTTGTGTGCTCCGTTAGGGAGCGCTCACACGTGCTCACGTAAATGTTAGACCCCTAATACATTAGCTTTTGTGTATTCTTCTGTAGAGTCGTCGAACACTCCCTGTCATGGTCGCAAGCGTCCTGAAACACGACTGGTGCAATCAAGACGAAAAAGTGTGCATTAAGTAGCTATGCATTTTTTAAACCTTATTATACTAATTACTCTCACAATTGCTCACACGTGTGGCGTCTCAAAACCCCTAATACTTTAGCTTCTCATTCACTCCCGTCCGTTTGGAGTCGTTGATCGCATAGAACACTACTTTAATCAGTATGGTTTTATGGCCAGCTATGTTTCAGTTCGCTCGCGACCATGTCTGCAATCCAGTCGAAACATCGGACTAAATATGACAGCATGTATTTCTACTCCTAATATCGAGTATAGACCCAAAACAACTTACTAAAGTAATAGAACGCGAAAATCTAAAATTTCATAAAACATTACAATTACATCTTTGGAGATGGTTAAAAGTATGTTCAGTGGTTTTGGTATAAAAATGCGACAAACAAACATAGCTACTTTTGCATTTATGATAGTAGTAGATATTACATTTCTTTGTGCAACGTGATAATTAGAATGTAAGATACTTTGACATAAATCTAGTGTAAGAAATAACAACGTAAGGCTCTATACATGGGTGTGTTCAATCAACCAAGCAAACAGACTCCCGAGTTAAAAGTTTGATATCCCTTAAATGAAACAATGTCGTCGGCTCGTGACTACGTTAATGCATTCAAAAAGAAAACCCAAGAATATTATATCTTTTGATTTTATTTTGTAACCGTTCAAAATTCATCAACTTTGGGTATCAATGGTTCGTCTGCGTGACTTGAAGTTGGTCATTTATTAGTTCAACCTAAGAAAAGCTGTGGTCTATACGAATCCGTATCATTAGTCCAACCAAATTGCTTCTAGGAACTAAACAAAGACTAAGTACTAAACAAACAAACAAAAGAGAATCACTTAACAAGTTATCGCAACATCAACAAAGGAATTGAATTAAAGTACACTCCCAGCAATGAATTGCAAGTCTCATTTATTTAATGGTTAATTGATCAATTTTCCAAGTCGATAACCAATATAAACGACCATTTAAGCCTTTAATACGAACTTCTTGGGCATTGTAAGTATATTATTTGAGATGACTGGATCAAAGACACATTGGTAGTGCCCCTATTTCATGCGCCAAGAGTTAGATCCCTACCTGCGGCAAATGTGATGAACATGATGATGTTATACAATACAACATAAATATATATGACACGTATTAATAAGCACTGGCTTATTAATAGTGTCATATTTATTTATGTTTATTCCAGTGTTGAATTTGATTCCGTATCACGAGAGCTTTGAGTATGGGATCAAATATCTCGTGTTATTATTTGATCTAGAAGTTAGTGTGATAAAATAAAATAATAAATATTGGACGAACTTGTACGACATACGTATGAATATAAATAAATAAATAAATAATATCTGGGACGTTTCCACACACAGACATCTGACCCCAAACTAAGCAGAGCTTGTACAATGGGCGTCAGAGACTGATATACATACATAGATATTTTTAAATACATACTTAAATACATAATCACACCCAGACACGGAACAAACACCGATGTTAGTCACATAAATATTTGTCCCGAGTAGGAATCGAACCCACAACTCTTGGAACCACCAGCCAGGGTCACTAACCACTGTTGAAAAACAAATACTGTCGAAGGCAATAAAACTTAAATGAACATAAATAACTTAAATGAACATAAATACATACGCCGATTCATAATGGACACGATTGAAATGCATCATCTTTTATCAAACGTTCCTTTTTCAAATGACAATTTCATTCAATTATTGATTAAAATTAATGGCCATTTTAACAGCCAGCAACTATTTTACAAAATTATTCTACTTATAATGAAATTCAACGAAATTGCATATGAAAAGCCCCTTACAATGTGTCGGCGAAGAAACAGCGCCCGTACACAGTAACGTACTCATAGCTCAAAATTCGACGAAACCGTTGTTACGTATGCAAATATGTGTCGTGAATGATATCCGTGGAATTTATACCTGCACCTTAGTTCTCTGTCTCTGAAAACGTTCCTTAAGGTAGACAGGCTTCATCAAAGATAACAAGTGTATTTCTGGATGTTGAGAACTAGAGTCTATTCGAAAATTCGCTATTACTATCATTATCACATTTACATTGGTACTATGGTATTACTATAAACATTGGTACATTGGTTCTTAAGAGCTTGCATCTATCAAAGGCTAGTACTAAATCTTCCGTTAAGTCTTATATCAATAGTTTTCTACTTTAAAATACAATAAACCGAAAAATAACAACCCGTGCTACTGAATAGCTGAACGTTTAAAGTTACAGTTCGGGTTGTGTTTCTACCGTTAGCAAAGTTTTGTTACATTACAATATCTCAAATGGTTTGAGAGAAGGAACTAGAACTAGCAAGTTTCATGAGGACTTAGTTTTGGCACATGTTAGACCTTGCTGTTACTGCTCCGAATTCATTACAACTATTGCTTGAGTTAGTTAGTGGTAGTTGAATTATATAAATAGTTTGTTTGATAGAGTCGTTCTGTTTTCGATCTCAGAACCACTCTCAAATGGCTAACTTAATATTGTTATCATAAGTAAAAACACAACTTAAGTACAGCCAGAAGTTTGTAATGAGAAATTACATTTTGTCATAGCCTTTTCCATAAAATTAATATGGATAAGATATTACTTAAGATAACGTTTCCACATCGCATGATGCATACTAAACTAGAGACGATGTAGACTAGACGTAGACTTGTTCAAACACAGGCGTCCATCACTTTATTGTTTGATATTCCCAAGATCAGTTATCGATTAATTCAACATTTTCGTCAAACCACTTTCCCGAAAAACGTTGACAGAGAGCAAATGAAATTACTTAGGCACTTATATTTGCTTGGCATAGGCAAACTCAAACAATTACCTCTGTTAGCTCTGCCAATAACAATAACATTTATCAAATTACTCGGCCGACTGAGTAGGCTACAAGAAGGGCTGGCATTTATGAAGCTACTTGCTGAAAAAAACACTACGTCAAATTGGGAAGAACTGTCTGCTGTAGCACAGAAAAAAATGCTATACGGTTACTTTTTGATGGTGACAGGCTTTCAAAATTCGAACGCACTGGATGGATTTACGCGAAAATTTCATCTGGACAGCGCGAATGGAAAAAAGAAGTCACGAGTGATGGTAGCCCTGTAAGAACAAAATTGACAAAGCAAGCAAAAGGCTTTCAGGGTTGGCTCGCGTGTTCGTTCGTGTTTGCATCCGTAATTTGTTTGTTGGCGGCGGCACCGTGGATACATTAATGGATCTCTGCTCCGCACGCAAGCCAGACATGCATTGGAAACGGTTATCTGTAACGTCTTGCTTAGCAAGAAAGTTTCGTGTTTCAAATATCGTTATGCAGTTCACAACGTTTAAATAATAATGTATCTTTATTATCAAAAAGGATATTTATTTCGTATAGCAACCCATTGTTTTCGTCCCACAACCCACTGAAATAAAACGTTGTTGAAATATCTTTAAACAATAGACACAAATTCTTTGTCAATACTTTTGTATAATAATAATTTAAAAACGTAAACGTTCATAAGAAGTATCATGTAATTTTTTTTAATACTTCTAAATGTTGTTAAGTAAACAAATATAAAAAGTTCAAATATTCATATTAATGTTAAAATATCACCGTCTGGTAAAAAAGTTTCAATGTACATTTGCCTGCGTGGAATCATCAAATTTCTTTTTTACTTCCCAACTCTTATCGCAGCCCAAATTTTAGGGCGCAAAGGTATCATTATTACCGGAACGGAGTAGGCAGGTGGGTAAGTTATACCCTAACAAGGCCCAGACACTTGTACCAAACCGAGGGTTATTGATTTATGTTGTTTATAAGCAATGCGAAATTACCGCTGTTCGCAGCTGTCCCGATGAATATTGGATGAGATGATAGCATGGGGCAGCCTTGGATTGGCCTCATGATAGTGTCACTTAGCTTAGCCGAAAACCGTTGGATACCTTAACCGTGAATAACTTAAAACACAGACCTGGTACTGTTGACTTTCAGACATTAATTTGTGCATTTTATAGTACAGACTTGTAGTTTTTATGGAAGTTCGTGTATTTTATGCGTTAGAATTTTATCAAAATTTAACATAGTTTCTAATTTCATACATTGAATCTAAGGTAGAAAATCCAGGATTTATAGTATAAATATTTAACTACCTACGTCCATATCCCCTTAGGAAATCTCCAAAAATCACGTGAAGTTAAGTTACCTACCATCATTCGACGCTTTAACGGTGAAGGAAAACATCATGAGGAAACCAGCACACCTGAGAGAGGCCTACGGGCGGTTTAAAAACTCTGACACTATGTTGTTCATCAACCACACAATAAGAAGAAGAAGTTACCTACCGTAATCAAAATTAAGAAGGATGAAAGAGCAACTCTATCTATTCTGTCATTTCTATAAATATTGAAATGCAAACTCCTTCCCGAATTCTATAGCGGGCTTTATGTGTATCTTTATACGGGAACTGAATTCTAAATACACCTTCAAAGTTATACAGACTTGAATGTGGCGGGTCCGCGGGTCGCATCGACGGGTATTTGTATAACTTGCATAGACCTCGTTGAAACTTATGCAAATTGCAATTATTCAGTCCCGCCAACTATTACTATTTCTCTCAAATTATCTCACTAAAATTGTTACCTGTCTTTTCGCTTCCTCGTGTTGAGTGAAAATGCTTGCTTGAATTTCTAGACAAAGAACTTTGGTTTCGAATTGAATTTAACGCTTTATTGTTAAATGTAGTTTTGCCAGAAATATAGCGTGCATTTTAGTTAGCTTACTTAAGATGTCTTTTGTTTTACGATGCAACTTTTAATATGCTAGTGAACTTTGAGTCGTTACTTCAAAAGTGCCAAAGATTTTTATGAATGACATTTTATGGAGTAGGTACATATACGTAGAGTTCATGTAACCTTAATTTGAGAAATACTTTAAAAGGTAAATAAATGTTAATACATACAGTGAAGTTTGATAAGGAAAAACGAGGTCTTTAAATCGTTTTTACAAAAGAGCAGATACTGCAAAATTTACAAGTTAATGTTAGCCAAAAATCTACCTAAACATCTCTAAACACCCATAAGTGTTACGTCGGGTCGCCGAGAAAGTATTTCCGCAGTTACCCCGTGAAGTTCATTATGTGGACCTAATAAAGTAGCTGGCTGAAGTTATACCACGTATAGCTGTTACTTAGCGCGTTATCTGCCACCCCGACGGCATGGCGTGACTTGCCAATTAAACGGAGTTACCTCGAACAGAAAGTCCCAGCACAGGGGCCCGGCTTCAATGGGAGTCTGACGGCCATTAACTAATCACTCTAAGAAACTCCGTCTCGAAACTTGTGAGTTCGATACGAAACTGGCAATACTTATGCTGTAGTGTGGAATATTGAGGTTATGTTTGTTATATTATCAGTACAGGTATTGAAATCAGTTGAATTGAAAGCTCTTTTTAAGCTTTTTGTTTAATATTTTATGTTATGTCGGGTACTTTGATATTATGTTACCGTCGATGAAATCTTACTCAAGATGTTAAAAAATTTATATAAAAAGATTATAATTAATAGCATTTCTGGAAATATTTTGTTCCCTAGTACATATTTCAAAAACATTCTAACAGGTTCGATACGATACGATACGATACGATACGACGCACCGCACCCAGCGATGGCATTATGCCACGAGTCCGGTCCAACCGGCAAACCAGGGGGCGCAGATTTTTGGAGTAAGGAAAGATGACTGCTTGCGGATGAGGAAGGGAGATCGGCAAGCCGAAGCCGACCGATCATAACCAGGCCGGTATTCACCGTAGCAACCAGTAGGAAATTAGGAAAAGGAGGGATATGCTCTGCGTTTTCTTTCATATTTTCTTGACGGCACATGTCGCAATGTGGGCCACAAGTCGTTATCTTCATTCGAGCGCTTGGAGAACATTTGGAGAGCTCTATCATCTTCTGTTGTTTTGTAGAAAATTGGTTGTTGTGAATGATATCTTATGGGTATTTTTCACTTTTGAGTCTTTCGTAATCAGGTTGTCGTCGTTTCTCAGATTCTTATTGCATCCTTTATTTCAGCGAAATCAATCTCTTATGAGTTAAGGTTTCTTATTGGAAATAGTATTATTTGGTCAGGAACTCTTTTGTGGCGCTACAGTTAATTTCGGGTCAAATGTTTTGTTTTGAGATATTCTTCTGATTTCCTCGAACATTTAAGGTAGGCGTGAGCTGCCGGCGAAAATATTTTGTCTATTTGGGGTGTTTTGTTGCCTCGTTTCAAAGATTCACAAGTTTCTTTTGTCCCTCTTCCGAATGTGGTATCAAGTTTAGGTTGTTTCTAGAATAAATGCGGTCAAATGTAAGAAAAAATATAAACTTAAACTTTTTCACTTCAAGAAACAATGTCTCGTTACAGTTCTTATAGTCATAGTCATAATAAATTAATATTATTTCTCGTAAAAGTTATCATTAATTTTCGAAAATTATATATAAGGTGTATAAGTAAAACAGAGCCCTAAGCAAGTCTAGGTGCTTTGTTACGGCGTGCTCTCACACCACGATACAAATCTCTCACTGTTCAATGTACTTGGCCAATGTTGAACTAACAAAATTTACTTTGTACAAATTAACAATGCAGATCACAATCAGATCCGTCATGATTAAAAACGTCTAGTTAATGATCTCTCGGAGTGGATCAGTGGGTTTAGTAAGCGGCATATTGAAAAGCTTTGAATACACTGAATAATAATCATGATTTTATTTATTTTTTTCTTATTGTTCTCAATTTTTGTATGCTTTTAAGAAAAAATGGTGTAATTACGTTTAAGTAGTACCTAAACTCCACACAACTAACTTATAAAAGGCACAAAAACATTGAGCTTTCAAGAAATTGATGCCGATAAGCCAAATTAAAAGTTACCTATTCTAGAACCTCCTTTTTAACTGCAAGTATACACAAAGTCAAATTTGTTTGATTCAATAAATAATATAATATATCATATAAATTAACGAAACACCACTGGAGCAAAGATATAAGACGAGAGTGCAACCCAATTGAAATATCAAGTGCGAAGATAATTAAATGTCAAGCTTTAAGTCATTGGAAGTGTCGCGTTTAAGTGAGCATGCCTGTGAATAAATCCCACAAATCAACTAACACTTGACACTTGTTAGGGCGTCCGGCAGGCCCGAGTTGATTTACACTATTTTGCACGGACCGACTTGGCTGTGCAATTTCTTCTACTTGAACTTGTGCACAATGCGATGGATTTAACGGGCGTAATCTAATGAACACGATTTACTTATGAATGGACGAATGAATGCGGGGGAAATGCTTTTCGGTAGAACGAAAAGCTTGGGCGCCGAATTTTAAATATTAGTCCATGATATAACATGAACAAATACCAGTTCCCGTATCATTAATATGTATGACCACATTTTGGCAATATTTTAGAGTAGAGGCGCAATTTTTTTACTTTGTCAATTTATACCTCTCATGGTTTATTTTTACGATGTTAGTGGTTAGATCACATTTATCACACATTTATATATGTGTGATGAAAAATATTGTACACAAATACGTACCTACACTGAATCAAATCAATATTGTAATAATGTAACAAATCAATATTGGCTTGGCCACGGGGCAAATAGAGTTACACCGCATTTGTTATTCGTAGACAAACATCTTTAAATGAAAAATATAACAGTTCCATGAATATTATAGTGAGTGTTGACTGCCGGAGTCAGAGTGAGAGGACTCAGGTCTCGTTATTAATTCAGGTACGAACCTCAGCGTTGTGGGTTCACGCCTTGAGTGAAACTTCACACTATGATTTAATAAGTGGGAATGTGCATTGAGCCGGCACTTAACCAAAGCGTTTTATGGGCACTCGGATAACCTCGCCTTAATTAACGATGACGAATAAATGTGGTCGGCTGTTGACTTTCGAGTCGTTAAAAAATCGATTCTATAAATTGAGTTTCGATGAATGATCAGTAGTGTTGCGGTATTCAATTAGCGAATGCTTACCCTTTTAGTATTGGTACTGGCTTAAAAGTAGCAGTTCTGCACAATGCATGCAATGTACTGACTGCAGATTTCTACAATGCCAAGCATCGTTCGATTGATCACTTCCTCGTAATGATATGACGTGAGTTGTATGGTACAAAGTAGGTAGCATCTGTAAAGGTTTGAAATTGAAAAATTAAACACGGTACAACGGATTTTTTTTTCTCAAATTGAATTAAATCTCTCATTTGAATAAAAAACACGCTATGATTTGAACAGCTCCTTAAACTAATTGATTGTCAATAATGTCAGATATTTTGCAAAGCAGTTAAAATATATGGTAAAAATTCAATGTTAACGGTACACTTGAATTTGCAACGTAGCGTACGCTGTTGAGGACTTAATGCAAGCTAAACATAACATACGAGCATTTGGTTTTCCCAAACTTACTCAGGCTATAGTGGTAGCACCAAGTTGAGTTAAATGGCATAAACCACAACATAGAGTTTAGATTGTACACACGTTTACATTCGCTGCTTTTCACCACAATATGTTTTAAGGTATTATGTATGTATATAGATTTTTGGCTGGTTAGTGGTTGGTGTTTACAATGAGGATTTTATATTTTTTCTTTATTCTAGACTCTGCAATACAAGCTCTAAGCTTAGTGCAGACTCCGCTAAATATAATTTAGTAATAAGCAATTACTGAAATAAACTATTTTTTTTATATTGACAATTTGAATTTATTGAACTAACCATTTAGTTCTAACAGTCAATGTCAATAGTCGTTGGTCACTCCAACGTTTCGTAACCTAACGAACACTCGTACTTGCATCTTGTGAACGGTATTATTACTATTCACTGGGTATTTAATGAAGTGGAATTCCTTTTTTTAACGCGGCAAAATTAACCCTAAGTAGGCATCAAGACTGACAAACAACTCGCATAACTCGCCTTTTGCGTTTCAAAACCATAAAAGTACATTCACATGTCACGATAGAAATAAAATATGAGCGCACGGTGCAAAAGTTTCATTCTCGCCCTAAATATTCCATTGTGGCCGAAGTAGAAACGGCATGGGCGTATAAATCTGAGGAGCTAAGTCGGCGATTACTCAACGGGACATAAAGAGACATTGTACCAGTCACTGCAGGTACATTTGGCCTCACAGCCACTTCAATATGAGCACGGCTTGAATGTGCCGTTTTGATAATAACGGGCGTTGGATTAAACACACTAATAGCGAATACAGATTGCTCTTTGCGATTTACTTGTCGCTTGCTTAGTTCCTAACTTGTCGCTAAAACAAATAAAACCACACACAGTTATTGATTTTGATTTTCAATCAATACTATTAGTAACGTAATTTTTTAACATAAAATAAGGGTATTTATTTAAAGGTAATTTAACGTTGTAGGCGCAAATAAATTTAATTACTTAGGGAAGTGCAATGCAGTGTGTGTGATATACCAGCAAAGCAGTTAACATACAATATGCTCATTCAAGTACCGAACGATCAGCTTTTTATATGCCTGGTCTATTAAAAGATCTTTCTTCCTGCTTTATTTAAATTGATTTCAATACCTAATATTGTTTGCATGATTCATCACCATTATTTTTACCACAAGCAAATAGAACATCGGGAAATACCATGCCATAATGAAGTACGAGTAAACAATTCAATAGAATTTCACCATATGGCCGAAAACCGAGGAATTATTTGTCTCGGCAGTAACAAACAATGGTGTTTTTAGTTTCTTTCACGGACTAAATACTCCATTGTGATGCAACCCCGGACACTAAATCTGTAGAGTTAAATACGGCAATTATTCAGAGAAGCACAGTCTCATTGTGCGTTTTGTGGCTCGCTCCAGCATAATGCTCACTAAAATTGGATTTTCATGCCTTGTCATCCAACACGATTTTAATGCGGTCACTCATATTTATGTTTAATAACATGCCATGATTTAATGATGCACATATTTCAATAATCAAGCTCGAAGACAAGATAAATCTTATGATCAAGAATAAATTAATCTAGTATCTCTACATGGTATTCACTTGCAAAACGTGATTGGAACTGTGAGATGTTTCGGTAGGGGGAGAAACATAGTTTTATGCAAGGCGTTATTACGTTGCTAAATAGTTCAAAAACTACAATAATACTTTCATAATTCTATTGAAAAATATTAAACAGAACCCCAATAACTTGCACAAAGAATTCGATATTAGCTCTAAAATTACAGATCCAATTGCGGTTACCTATCTTTTGTGTAATGAGTAAAGAGAAACGTTAGACGGGGAGGTTCAAAAAGATCTTATTAATAGAATTAGATACTTCCCCTTCGATGGGTGTAAGAGATAACGTCTCAGTAACCAGAGAAACGGTATCCTACAACGTCTGTGTTCATGCCAATATTAAAATCTGATAATTCACAAAAAAGAGAACAGACATCTACGCGGAGATGTTTATCGCATTAATATAATACAGCATTAAGATTACAATGGTCGGCTTCAGAGAGGTCCAATATAAGGAGCTCACAGGCCCCGTGTGCTTTGTTGTGAAAATAACTTTATGCCTCAGAAGGCGGGGACAGTATAAAGCAGCAACGGCTTTCAATAAAGCCAATGGCCCTTCTATAATATATACTTTTGTAGTTCATATCCTTTGTGCAATAACGCTAAGTTCGATATAATCCACGTTTGTTGTTCCTGGATCTAGGGAAATTCATATTCAAATAAAGCTTTACGGCTTTTGAGTACTTGAATACATGAACACTGTTATGTGTTGTACGAATAGGCCTAAAATGGTAGCACGCAATCACTTGCGAATAGCTTACGCGAAAGGCACGAACGTGGAGCCTGGTACAAATCAGATAGGCATCAAGATCAACAGTGCCGCCCTTATACCACCAGACAATCGCCGCTCCGCAATTACAAATGGGATATTTACAGCCAGTCCATTAGGAGATATTTTAAGCTTATTCCGATCTGCGATCTATTGATTCAGGCACGCAACGGCACGGCTTTGTTATCTGCTTAGCTTTCTGCTTTGTTTATTGGCATTGTCTTTTATAAACCATCGGTATTTTCCCCCTCTTTATTGTTGACATTAAATTCTTACGTTTTGAACAATGGAGCGTAATACGCATTTTGCGGATTCACCTTTATCCTCCTTTGAAATTCGGTCTGGCCCTCAAACTCTTCGTATGTAAACAGAAACTTAGTAAATACAATCTAACCGCTAAGGCTCATAGAAATCATTAGAAGTTCCAAAGAGTTCCGAACAGTTTGTTTTGATTAATATAGAATACGCGGTTTGAGTTGAGTTGAGTTTCCAAATATTATCTCTAGATGTGTTTATTCATAGATAAAGATAATCATGTACGTTATTTACTCACCCCGAAAGCTCGTTCGGTCGGAGTGTGGTGCGATAGGTATGAGGATATCGAATTTATTACTTCATAAGTCATGAGGGTTAAGTAATAATCGTCGACAATGGGCAATAAAGACTTTATAGGCAGTAAAGTTCGATCCGCTCGCACGTCTGGGCTCGGAAGTCAACCGCACGATTTCGAATTATAACTCCTTGTACACACCTCGTGAAATCGCACCTTCCTCCCATAATGGCTTTTTGATGTACTGGTATCGGCCTTTATTCAATTCCAACACGATTTGATTTCTCTATATCTCGATTAAAGTAAATATTGAGAGGTTATCTGAATTAAACAGTTTCAAAGTGACAATATCTGTAAGTAACGACATAATTATCTGGTTCTTCGTCGCAGTCGATAGTAATATCGGTTCGATCTTTACACCGAACACATAAAGTTCCCATCGAAATGGACTCCCATTTTAAATATAAATTACCAAACCTTTTGCTTACCACACCGTTCTCTAATGCAACCAGCCGGGGATAGCTTTAAACCAGTTACTGAATCATTTGGTTAACAAGATGATTACTTACATTTATGGCCGGGCATTTACTTATTTAATGACAAGCCTTCATTTGGTCTATGGTTGCATATTAATAGGAAAAAAATTTCTTTGGATTCGTAAGAAGTTTAAAATATCATCATTAAATCACAAAATAACGAACATTCCTCATAAAAAAATTACTGAGAACTGTGACCTGGCCTTTCGGATTTTTCCAGGTGTGTGATGTTTAGCTGCATCATGACTAACGACTTAAATAAATTAAATCTGTGATGTTAAATATAGCTTCGCGTTCCACAGTTCAATGGTTCCATAATTCGTTGAGGTAGTTAGGAGATTAATTACGAGGATTTGTTAGCACACGCTCGCACTCCGCCGATAGCATTGACTGGAGACGATGCCGAACAATGGGTGTGTGCTTACCGATGTGTTTACACTAATTTGGGTAAACAATTGTTAAGTACGGAATGGTTTAGTGGTACGAGGTAAAGCACATAGCTCGCGGCAAAGCATTACAAGGAAGATAATCTTGCTGCCGGTAAATGTTTAAAATAAACAGGACCGCGGCCGCCGCTTCCTATCATAACATTATTGTTTTGATTGTCGGACCATTCTCGGATGCTAGCGTAACCGCCGGACCAAGCTATTATCCATATATTTATGGCCTGAATAAATTGAGAGCCTGTTTTAATTTTAAATTGCTTATATCGGAGGCATGATGAACCTCTTTCAACGCAAATAGCGTTGGTTATTAATAAAGCTGATTAGTCGTAAAGTTTCCATTACGATCGCATTCCTGTTTTATGTCGGGCTGCTTCAGTTTTTTAAATGGTCTTTTTACGAGAAAAGGCCAACACCTTGACGCAAAAAAATCTTCATAACATTTTTTATGAAGTAATAATAAAATAATATCAATATTGAGACTGCAAGTGTCACTTTCTTCTTTTATTGTTTGGATAAATATGATGTAGTATGACCGTTTACACTTTCAGTTACCCAAAAACAAACGACAACCAAAGGTATACTTTACGATTTTGAATTTAAACCACAAAATGATTTCATAAATGCTCAGTGCTTAACCGTCGCTTGTACCGTCATGTTTCATGGCAGGCCGCAAACGGAACCAAAAAATGCCACCAGACAGGTAGTTCGTACAGGCGTAATAACATTGATTTTATCTCCAACCACAGCGTGACACATGCTCGCCGTAAACGCTTTATCATAGGTGACCCTTTCGCACTTAATGCGATGAACGTAGCGACGCCATGACGTTAACGTGAAAAATGTTGCATCAAACGGTATGGATTTTAATATGGTAACGTTGAAAAATCACCTTCGCACCATCGCGGCATCGGATAGTCAGACTGCGCAGCATTTCAGCATTTAAGTGTTTAAAAAGTGATATACTCGTAATCGAAATAGTTTCACTACATGTGCAAAACGAAGTGAGGCTTTGAAACAATTGAAGCTCATCAATCAAAGTAATTTTCCGTCAACATTTTAAAAGCAATTAAAATTAAAACTCAGTTTATAACAGAAACATAATAAAAACACATTTGTCAAATGTCCATTTCACATCTAAAAAAAATTCCATAAACAAATGCCGGGAATGTTTGACCCATTCCTATATTTGTCAAATACGTTGGCATAGCACTTCTCACCGGCGTGTGATTATCGGTACTTGAAGCCGGCTGTTTGCCGTAACCCGAACGGCTATGGAATGCATAGGGAATCATCAATATTGATGCCTTAACACTAACTGTGATGTAAATGAGAACTCAAACAACTGAAATAAATATCAATGTGACAGAATTTACTGATACAACATCCAATTTCTAACATGATTTAGTATTGAATAGTTTGTAATACTACATTGTTATAAATGGTGAACTCTTTAAACACATATGACACAGTACCACGGAAATGGAATATACGATTCAGTTAAGCAGTTTTAGTAATACCTTTTCAATTTCTTCTATTTTATGTTATACCTAGCACAGAGAGAACAAAACAAAATTATACGAGCTTTCATAAATAAAACATTTAAAACCGGGCCCCTACTATACATTTCATTGAACGCTATAATATAGTCAAAACACATTGCGTTAACGACACATCCAGGAAGTACATCATATAAGGCCAACGAGACGGACGAGTTATAAACTTAGCCCAGCCAAAAGGTCGCACCAAAATTAAATCTAACTTTTTTTCTCTACAGAATAGTACTTATATTTGTCCGACTCCAGAAAAGAAACAAAGTTTTTATACTTCCAAAATATTTTGAGAGGACTGCTGTGAATTTTTATTCTTATTAACTTATCCTTTACTCAACTGTAATAAGATGTAGAATCCCTCGTAGGATTGCGCATATTTCATTTAGTAGGGATCGTAAAGATTCGCTTACCTGCTTGTTTGTTGTAGGAAAGGGGCCGTCGGGCGTAGAACCTTTTTTTTACATTCAATTTTATGTGTGGGAATTTTAATGGGAACCAAAAACGGCACGTTCTACTTCCACAGATGGGCCGCATTCGTAGCCGATACTTCGCAAACACGTGTCGCGTTCAGTCATAAAATTTTTACTAACTCTCCGACCCTGAAACGGGGCATCCATTTTTGTATGCTTTCAATAGCCTCTTGTTTCGGCGGTAATTTATTGTTTGCTGTAAACTGCAGCTGTATGTTTTCAATTAAGAACAAATGATTGATGTAAAGAACAATTTCCACACTTGAAACAAGTTTATCGCCGCAATCGATACAGTGAGGGTACTATTAATTTTATCGGCGTAGAGCCGACGTGATGCTGCGTGGAAACAAAACTGCAAGTCATCCATCTCACATTCACCCGGACTCTGAGCCGATCCCATAGAATTACTTCAATCATTTAAAATAAACATGGCTTCCTCGAAGTCGTTGAGGATAGGTAGCTATTGGATCTACGCGCCAACATAAAATCCACTTTGATTTATGATATCGCTCACGAGCCTTTATGCATCTGCCGCATTTTTTTTACGTGTTGCACCTTTCAAAACACATTAACCAGCTTTATAGGTTTGCGTACCTTTTTAACACTGGTTCAATTAATAATGAACTACCAGTCTGCTCGTATAATGATTATAATGGCCAATTGATATTACATTGTAGTTTACTGCGGCGTATTACATCGCATTATTGAGATATAGTATTCTGGAGGATATTAGGTCACCTTTATCGAAAGAGATTTACAGAAAAGATGACAAGTAATAAGAAATAATAATTTGGTCACAATTGTCCTGAATAGCGCCATCACAACAATAGGACTCGTGATTTATACCGTTATAATTGAATAAATATTTTGAGTCCGGCGTTTAATTTCTATTCGTAATCGACTAATAAGAAGTAACTAATGTTCGGAACAGCTGGAATTCTAGCAAGAAATCCGTCGGACGGCGCTCAGCGGGACGCCCCGACAATGGCAACCAAATTAAAAGCCACCATAAACGTTTCGGCTTGAGCCTTGCTAAAATTTATTACACCCAGATTTTTTCTCTTGTTTCGCCCGCTAATGAGATTCGAATGTTGCAGCTGTATTTGAGATGTCGGGCGTAGATTAAAAAAATATCGCACACCGCGGAGATACCTCGCGAATTGAAATCGTTGTTTTTGCAACCGATTCAGAGTTTGTGAGACGGACCAGTACCAATGATATAGCTTTATACACGTATTGGGAGCCGCGCGGGTAGCGGCTAGATTGCAGAACGCCTTATTGCAAACGATAGGTGCGATGGGAATTGAGGGTGCTCTCAATTTAGTGTTCTGAGACGTTGTAATAAAGTTGGTATTCCATCGATAGGGCTAGGCGTCGCGGGTGGTCTGAACTATGTTGACTGTGTTGAAGTAAAGCGGGAATGCAAATTTCACTAGTGTTTCTGGTCTCCGTGCTCTTGAACTCTGTAGCGAATAGATTGAGTCTATTAACAGTAGAGATGGCAGAGGAAATTAATCGAAGAACTTATTAGTGTACGTGGGATAAATTAATTGAACTTACTTATTTAGCCGTCTAGTTGTTCATATCAGGTACCTTTAAAAGGAAATATGGACTTGTTTATTTTTTTTTAAAACGTTGTTAACCATTGTCTTTAAATTAATTTGAATTAAATAATCCATGATAGCTTTCCTTAAAAATTTGCTCTATCGACATACAACATGTCTTGAGTTTTGACAGCTACTGTCTGTTTGTCGAATTTTATTATATGATTTTAAATGTGAACAAGAAACTCACATTTTGGCTTTTCACGTAACGTTACATAATTGTAAAAAAAAACAATCTTGAAATTTCTCAGCGAATGCCGTTCTCTTTTCAAACGGTAGTAACAAAAAATAATGACATGTATAAGTGCTCTTCAGAGACCCATTTGCAAAAAAAAAGAATTTCCTCCATACGCCTCACTGGTGCTTTGGCACTGGCTTCAATATTGTGAGAATCTGGATTCACTAGTACAAAGAAAAGTTAAGTCAAAACGCGACAGTCCTGCTTGTAAACAAAAAAAGCATCAAGCAAAGAACTACGTAATCATTGCCGACGTAATTATCCCTGCAACTAAGTACCACCTGTGTGGGAATGAGTCTTTTCCAATTTTAAATGTACATTCGAGTTTAAAGTAGCAATAAAAACTACAAGTCAGGAATCCTTTCATATAATTTATGAAAAGTGGTGGTTGTTAAAAATAATACAATATTATTTATGCAAGTAGGTAAGCAAGTTATTTGTATCATTCCTTTGATTATGAAATAAGCCAATCCAAAAACAAATATTAAGTCTGAATCCCGTAAAAGAGCAACTCAATAATTTTAAGTGACTTATAATGTGTAAATAAAATAGAGCTGAATCTTTTATGACTTTGCTATTGACATAAAAAAAAATTAACACATGGCTACAAGCCTTCATCGCTGTCGTATTCATTGCGTCATTAATACCAGAAAAAAAAACTTTGATACCGCTTCGCATCAAATGCCCAAATCTGCGGAAATTAAAATCCTAACCGATCGCTGAGTTATTAGCTTCAAAAATGATGAATGTTTTTTGTCGCACAAAAACTCTCAATGCTAATCAACCGACAGGCAAAACAAAACTTAAACTTGTTTTTTTACTACTGACCCGTAACACCAAAGGGACCACCGATGCGATCGATATCCTAAAAAACGGAAAACGGTCCGGAACGAATTACGCAATACGGATTAGGCGCAGCAAACTAAGCTCGTGGAATGGGATGCTCTGACTCCACTGGAGAGGGTTGAGGACAATAGACAACTGGAGTACCGAAGCGTGGCTCTCAATGTCAGCTTCCGGCGACGTGGGAATGGTTTTGAACGTGATGCCATATGTTTTCTATTCTAGCATTCAATAACCTAACTGAGGATTGACTAAAAGAGCAGCGAGTATGTTTATGTGTGAGTTTTCGACTATCGTTCGTATGAACTCTTTCTTACGATTTTAGACTTTCGCGTTCCATTACACTAAATATTTGTCTTAACTCTTTCTTTCAAAACATAACATGTTATCGGCATTAGAGACATAAACATAATGGTATGTATTGACCTGCACCATTTCAATTTGTGGAGGAAGCTCATGTTAAAAAAATTTATGGATCAGTCTATGATATGAAATTTTAATGATAAAATTAAAAAGTCTCTGTGCTGAACCGTCTATGTATCCATTTGTTTTGAACATTTAGTGCGCTTCATAGAGCGAAATCGGTACATTTTTAACCGACTTCAAAAAAGGAGGAGGTTCTCAATTCGTCTGTATGTATAATATTTTTTTTTTATGTATGTTCACCGATATTTTCGTCAATTATAGACGGATTTCAAAATTTTTTTTTGGTTGGATAAAGTTTACTTCAGAGGTGGTCCCATTTTCATCAGTCCCGGATCTGATGATGGGATCCAGGAGAAATCGAGGGCAACCCTCAAATTTTATAGGGACATGTACCGCGTTTTGCATATTAAACGCCTTCAACAACATATAAAATTCATACCCAGATGATTATAAATGTTCGTATTATATTATTTTGTAATTTTTAGTGAGTCGGGTTTTTGAAGGCGGTTTTTTAGTTGTTTACAATTTTTTACTATACATATATGTGTACTTCGATTTTGCACGGGGCCTAATACCTATTCTTTTTTTTTGTGCAAAATATATGTATTAGGTCCATAATAATCATCTATGCCCGACTAGTACTTACGTGTTAAAGCAGATCGGATTAAGTTTTGTGCAGCACCAACAAACACTCCCATTAAACAGAGTGGGAGTTTTAATAAAAACTGCCAAGAGAGTCGTTAAACGTATTTCTTTCTACGTAATGACCGCGACCCTCAGCATTGAGGAACACGACCAAAAAGAAGTCCTCAGATATTCGATATTCGGAACGCACTATTGATAGGGCACTTAAGAATAACGGAACGGACAATCGCCATTACTATAATTTATTGTAGGCATAATTTTCCTCGGAGACTAGTCTGTGTTCAGTATCTCGTAAACAAAAGCGCACTAGTGAAAAGGATTTAATTGAATCGATAGCTTATTGTCCGGCGATGTTAGTATGTAAAACTATTCATTAAGCGCGAACAATTTAAATGTAGATAGCTAGTCACGAGATTCTTTTATTTTAGACTGGTACAGTAGTGCGAAACAATATTCTCCGATATATCTGCTGAGAGTTGAACTATTTACGCGGAACTTAAGAGAAAACGCAAATGGATTCGCAAAAACAGATTTAATACTCTATGTTAGGTCCGTGGTGAAATTTCCGAAATAAAGACCAAGTAAAGGACCAATGACAACCACAAAGGCTGTGACTCTGCTAACATTCTCGCTTACTTAGAAATCTGCATAAAGAAATACGAAAGCAATGTTTCTGGTCAAACATTGATTTTGTATTTCTTTACCCGAACTCTACACTATTCAATATTCAAAACTAATAGTACCAATGGGTCAACGATAGGGCCAATGTTTACCGATTTAGTATAAACATGAAAGGAGGTTCTGCCCAAACATCGACACATGTTCAAGACCCATTCAAAGGCATAGCTTTCAATTAAAGACGAGGGTATCGGAATGGATTTGATAAACCCCCGCAGACAGGGTATTGGGTGCGAAGCGTGTCGAATCCACGACGCATGGTTGTAAACAATAGTTCATCAAACGCGATCGGACCGGAGACGCGTCATTTCACGGGCCATTGGCTGTTGGTCTATTTAGCACGTCCATTTTCTTGACGAGTTGCCGATGAGCACAACCGCCACTCTCCATTTGATTGCCTTCGCCACCCTTTCCCGGATTAAACGTATCGACGAGCATTCGTGGAATAAAAGCTCGAGCCGTCTTATAGGTGCTGGGCACTGTTTATGTTTTGGTTATATACGTCTAGTAACTCTGTCTGTCTGTAAGACTACTGAAGCAGTTGAAATGAAATTTTGTTTTTTGACTAGAAACTAAGGAAGGGTAGTTATTATCGACTTTGCTTTACAATATAAATGTTTGGCGCGATAAATGACATCACACCAACGAAGTCGCAAACGGTAGCTGGTTTATATTTCAAGTAATTTTATAGTTCTTCAGTAGGGGGAAATGATAGCTTGGAGAAAGCAGACACTAAAGCTGTAGGCTCTTTAATTATTTCCTTGATTTGATACAAATCTACTTCTTAAGTTTGGAGTGCAAAGTAATACTAAGTCATAAACTATTAACTTAATCGAAAGTTAAGTGTTGCAAGGGTTGTGACAACAAATGACAATGTAAACTTGACGGGATGTAACTCCAGGACCAAGAGGGATCAAATATGACGACCGCAGAGGGTACAATGAGACGGGTCTTCGCTTCAGCTTAAAAGCGAATTCAAACACTCAAAGTAAGACATGGGAATACTATGCATATTCTAAGTAGCTACTACGACTTATGAAGTAGAGAAAAATCAATTCTTATAATAAAGTTGAGATAAGAAACTTTTTTGATCACCACATTTGCATTTTGTTCATAACAGGTAACTGAATGATACTCAATAATATACTTTGGTATACCAAAGAGGCTTTATGTAATATGCATTCAGGCTTATATACAAAACTTGTACATGTAAATGTGATGTGATGTGATGTGTGAATGAATATCTTTTTATTACTCAAATATTTGTAAACTTACATAAAGTCATTTGCATCAAAGTATGGTAAGTAGGTAAATATATAAAATATTAATAAAATTTGAAATATAATATTACGAATCCGGGATTTGAGAATAAGTACCGTATCATTCAAATTGGGGACTGGTCCCCAAATGTGGAATCTTCCTTTGAGGGAAAATGATTTATCAAACATGGGGTGACTTCGAACCGAGATCATTTTTTTAAATAAAAGCTCATTACAGCTTTGGTTCAGATTTTCAAAAGTATATTTCCTAAAGCGAATGGTGTAACAACGATAATTCAGCCTAAAAGTTCAGTTCTGTCTTCAATACTTTTTTTAGCTAAGACGTGTTTCTTTATTTACTTAAGACAATATTTTACCTAAAAACACCGATTGTAAACTGCTACGAGTAAATAAGCATTGATTTTCACTATCTAGAATAAATACAAACTACGAATATAGGACGGAAATTACTTTAAGTGTTCAATTTAGCAAAACCAATGATCAAAGGGTTGGTAACGGAGACAAAAAATACCACGAGCACAAAAAAATAACTCGTCTCGTCATCATCTTGCTTTCTTCTTATTAAATAACTTCCCTTATTATTTGCGAATGATTTCTAAAGAGTGCCCTAAACAGCTCTTTGATTTGGTAGCGACGTGGAGTCCTCATCATCGGTTATTATCTCCTTAAAAATAATACCCCAGCTGTTTCTTTGAACTTCCGAAAAGGAATTCGGTTGTGGTTAGGGGAACCATGATTGTAAAACCTCGTTTGAATGTTATATAAACGGAATCTGGTTATGAATTTTGTTACCTTGCATAACTTAAAATCAAATGAGATTCCGAAAATCAACAGAAGAAATGGAATAATCATTTATTTTGTACCGCAAATGATACAAAAAAAAGAAGTACATAAGTACATAATGCAATAACCAAGGGATTACATAATTACATTAGTAACTTTACAGGACCGTCCGTCTGTGTGTTGGGCAAACACTATCAAAATAAGGAGTCTAGTATGTTCTACAAATGCTTGTAACATAATGTGGAAACCTTGGTAAATGAGTAACCAGTTAAACTCATAAAATAAGTTGCATTACGGCACTATTGTACATAAAAACTTACAATAAATCGTATCGTATTAATTATTCTCCCCAGCCCATGTCATAGAAATAACGTTTAATTTTAAATAAGACCATGAAATTACTTATTCATTAAATGCCGATCTGTTATATTTATTATCCCGAGCCAATGCAAAAACGTCGCAAAAGTACAGAAAATTCTTTTTCATTTCTAAAAACTACGTGTTTCTAAGAAATCACATAATTTTCTTACAGAAGCGCACATCTTTAAAAATGTCGAGAACAATAAACCGACTAAAAATGTTGAAAGTTACGAACAATGAAAGGAGGAATAAAGAGCAAACTATAGCGACTAACTCCAAATACTATCAGAAACAAGACGCGCGGATGTAACAAACAAATGCCGAAAGTTTCCGCGAAAATGCGGCGTCTATTCGATGCACCGGCGAGATAAGTGTATCAGAAAAATCACCGTCTCATTGAACTTCGGTCCCCAAACGCGGAATCTCCTAGCTCTGAGGGAAAGCATGATTTATAGACGAAACTTGCCCCATTATTCATCTCAACATTCGTTACTCCAATAAAAAGAACGTCGTCCCGATAATTTATTGGATGTACTATGGATTTTTATTATACTTGTCTATTTTAGAGTGCATTCGGTTCAGTTATTAGATCGTAAATAAAAAGTTTGATTTAATATTTCCTCGCACTTTAAAAGCCCTTTGTAATGGTAAGAGTTTGCTGCTTACGACTGGTAAAACTATTTCATGAAGTGACTTTTTTCGTATTCTTCGTGACTTTTCTTACGAATGAGTGTTTCGTAAACTGACCGATTCGTGTGTATAAATGTTATAAATTAAAAATAGTGCGATCCCGATATTCTGTCGCTCTTCGCAATGGTTTACGATGAGCTAAGTTTAATTTATCAATTATGAAACTTTATGATGCCTTATCAACAGTTAAGGACAGAAAAGGTCACAAAATGTTCTTATATACGGCTTAAGGTAGTGAGAAAATAGTAAGCCCTCCCACAGCTTATCAGGCCGGCAACAGGATTTCTTAAACTTCTTTTCCTATTATGGTTTTCTTGCTTGGTCAGCTACAAATGGGGATGCATTGCATACTTTGAAGGCTATCAACTCATACGCCTCTGGAAAAAAGGTGCACTGGCCGCATAGCTATTTCCGAGTTAAAAAAGCAATGGATTCCACCAATCTCTGACAGTGAAACTCCATTTTGATAAAATTCGGCAACCGTTTTTGTTCAAAGCTTTTTTTTTCCTTTACCTCTACTGGACAAAAACTTTGACATGCAGTATACTCAAGATTCTAAAGAACCCTTTAAGTGGGTAGAGCTTGCTTTCTGGCGAACGCAGCCCCATCCTTTATAGTACCTTCGGGTAGATAAGTATTATCTAAATTGATGCACTTTGAACGTCTTATTTGGAATTTGATATTCGAAGCCGGTTTTAAGTGCGACAGCTGATAGGGGGCAGGTGAAAAAGTTTTGAACACTTCGGATATTTTAGTTGAGTTCATAAGTGTACGGAATGTCAATTTAAAAATTGTTGCCTTATTAATACATACTTGGAAGCGACATTGATGCATTATTTAGTATTAAAACTTTCTTAAAATATATGTTTTAATTATCATTTGCATTCTCTGCATTACAACATACACAATATTATAAAAACACATTATACAAATAATATTAGACTACAATTAAAACTTTAGATATCTTTGGCGCCTGGTCTAAAATTTAGATATCTACTTTATAACTCAACAAAATATTTGTCAACAGAGAGCTTTTATAGAAAGCTCATAAGATAAAGTAAACAATACCTGTTATTTGTTGTCATGCGCCGAACGCCTTGCTACGTCCCTTTGCAAAGTAACTAAAAGTTTGAACTTCACAAATTACTTTTGGAGCCTCTAGCGAGGCCGTCAACAAATGGAAAAGTAGCAAATACGTCACTCAGGAGCGGACTCCACTACATCCGAGTCTTATCACTTTACAACTGCAAACACACGGGAGAACAACTTTGGAAAAACTTGCACTTCACTTAAAAGTATCGGTGGCACTGAGTAAAAAGTTGTGTCGCGTTAGGGTGGCGTCCATATAACACTGCACAATTATTGGTCGCAACAAACAGTCAACAGTCGACTGTGGGACCGGAATAACGAGATACGGACGCGATCTTGGTGAGAGCGCGCGCACGTTCGATGTGGCCGGCCGGTCGGGTCTCTCTGCCGTAACAGCCCTGTCGCGGCGAGGGGACCGATAGACGAAAATGGCTTCACAAGTTAATTTTTTTCTCTTTCCTCCTTTAATATTCCGCATATGCCGTGCGCGCGCATGCGTCCTAGCCTCATGTAGGGTTGTAATGTAACCCGATGCACTTTACATAACTTATTGGGCCGTTTATCGAAGCCACTGTTTAATATCCTTTCCATGTAGGCTTTGTGCGTTGCTTCCACGAACAATGCGTGAATATTAATTCTAGTTCAAGGTACTTTCATCTAACCGAAACTACGCCATTAATCTCAATCTAAACTCTGTTCCAGGTTAATAGAGTTTGTACTGAGTTACAGTGTATGATAAATATTTCTACTCCACGGTTATTAATTAACAGATAGTCTAGTCTAATATGTTATTTATTATTTTAGAAACCGAATATGCAAACTTCATTATTAATTTATTTGCATACGTTCAAAATATTGTATTTTGATGTTTTCTGATAGAGCTTCTATACACTTTATGGTGTGTAAATAATGTTATCAAAGGAAAGGTATTGTTAAACATTTAACAAAGTAATTTGACATCTGAACTTTTCTTGTGTAGATAGATGGTGCGACGATTTGGTCCAACTATCAAGGAATTGGCTAGCCCAAGCCTTGAATAGAGAGATGTGGACAAGTTTGGAGGAGACCTTTGCCCAGCAGTGGGATGGCCAGGGTAAACAAAAAAAAAGAATAGCCTCGAACTAACTTTAGGATCATGAATTCACAAATTCAAAGCGTTAGTGGTTTTTCAATTCACTTCTATACTTTAAATAAAAAACATATTGAGATAAACACGTTGGTTACATGCACTTTGGAATGTGAACTTACAAAATTGTAGCCTTTATTAATGAATACTTGCGTGATGGACATTTATAATGGTACAATTAACACCACCACACTTCGTTTTTATTGGACTATTTCGGTGAAGCTTTTAATACTTAAATAAAAAATGAATCGGAGAATGGTGGCACCATAAATTATTTATTAGTTGACTGCCATTAGCATAGCTATTACATTTATTTTGGATCACTACGATTGAAGGCACCGTCACAACTTTTCCTGTACTCGTTTTAATTATTTATTTATTTTAAAGCATCGGACGTCCTCCATTTTATTTATTCATTATATTTTGTTCCAGTTTCGCGTTTTTGTAGTATCTGCTTCCAAATTGGTAGGCTCTTTTGGATGGTGATGTTTTTATGGAAAAGTTAATTTAGATACGGAAGGTATGTATAATTAATAATTTTTCGTTATCCTTACTAATATTATAAATCCGAAAGTAACTCTGTCTGTCTGTTATGCTTTCACGCATAGAGTATTGGACTGATTTAAATGAAATTTGGTACAGATATAGTCCAGAGGAAAGGTTATAGGCTACTTTTTAGCCGACTGCGCTATAAGGAAGTAATTTTTTACCCGTTAAACGTCTCTACGCGGACATAGTCGCGGGCGGAAAACTAGTATTGAAATAAAAATTAAAAAATAGATATTTGTATTTTACTGTTTCCTAAATTTTGTCGCAATGTTTTTTTACATTCTACATATGTTTCCACTTCTAATTACGCAGTGTGGAAGTAATACTTACATGACTTGTAGAAACTTATGTGATTTGGTATTTCATAGAGCTTTGAAACTAAATAGCCAATTATAAAGAATATTATTTCTCTCTAGGCAGCCCAAGGATTGTGGTGGCAACACATTTTAATGACTATGCTAATTATGCTAGCAACCTCTCTTTCATTAATTTAAACCGTGTGACGAAAACATATTAAATTGGGCTAATTCTGAAACGACATACTGTGTCAAATTGTAGGTCTGAATTTTGGTAATTTAGAATTTCGTTCAAAAGAGGAGGAGGAAAATAAAAAAATAAGTGTCCATTACGTTACTAAAAAGTGGGTTGTGAAATCATCATCATCGTCAACATCAGCCCATATACGTCCCCAATGCTGGGGCACGGGCGATCAGGAAAGCCTGATCGCCCTAGTTTAGGATTCGGTTGACTATAGAGTCAACCACTCTGACCAAGTGTAGAAACAACAGTGGTTTACACAAATTTACTCAAAAACATAAATAACATAACCAGACACGAATCGATGAACATCCCAAAAATATTTGTCCCGAGTAGGAATTGAACCCACGAACTCTTATCGTAAGAGACATTGGCACTATCCAATACGCAATCATTTTAAACCAGTCAGTAAAATTAAATGAATCCCTTAAGGGCCCTAAAATGGCGCTTGCTACCAGCCACCGTCAGTCCTATGCGTCCAGCATCCGTATCCATTAAGGCCAGATAAAGCGATTTTGCAATTGCATCGTCCAATGTTACTGTCAGCCGCAGTAAGAGTTAAACCTGCAACTGACTAATTCAATCTGTATCGGTTGACAGCTGGTCCTTAATCCGGTTTCTACTGAAAGCCGGACCTCTCGATGTATTCCCAGTAGTGGATTGCCATTAAAGGGATACATCCGGATGCGTACCGGTTAAGGATTTCAAACTGATTTTGTTTACGCGCAAGTAGTTTAAGTAAGCTTAAAACTATTAGTACGGTTAGTCATTCTGGTTTTAATCTACGCACATAATAAAATTAAAACGGATCGCTTTCTTTACTTGGATGATTATAATATTATAAAAAATATTAAAGAGCCCTCTTTCTTCTTTCTTTTCGTACATTTTGTTTTTCTGTTTGTCTATTTGTTTATGCGTTTGTGCACGCTAATCTCAGATAAAGCTTATCCGATCTATATTTAGTTTTTAGTAATATTATGGTTAGCTAAAAATTATATGTTTAGTTCATGTGAATAGGTCAATCAATGTCAGAAATATAAAAAAATATGCTAATTTAATGAATCACGTCAAATTTGCTGGGCGTATGTGGGCGCACTCTGAAAGATGCTGCTGCCTAAAGTTTCTTTTCATGCGGATGAAGTCGCTTGCACGGCTAGTTAATACTAAATCTAAAATGTTTTGTAAATCTGGTGACATTATTAGAGGATTACCTGTCATGATACAAGAAGTTCTTAATTTGATATCATCATCATCAGCTCATATACGTCCCTACAGCTGGGGCACGAGCCTACCCTTAACTATCAATCAGGCCTGAGTCAATTTGTTATATTTGAAAAAAAGCCATTTCTTTTTATTCTCAATCTATACGCACCGCACACAATACTTTGAACAGTCATACTGATAACGTCGATAACATTATTTGCTAGTTACTAAATATTGTGAAAGTATAGGGGTGACGGCACTAGATTCGGAAAAAAAATCCGATAGGTCGATTCGAGCCGATATTATATTTCCACAAAAATATAAGATAACTTATCGTTAATGGAAAATATTTGTTTAAATATTGACTCACTAGCTTCCGCCCGCGACTCCGTCCGCGTAGAGACGTTTAACGGGTAAAACATTAGTTCTTTATAGCGCAGTCGGGTTAACAGTAGCCTTTGTCCTTACTCAGGCTGTGGACTATATCTGTACCAAATTTCATTTAAATCGGTTCAGTATTCTACGCGTTACAGACAGTCAGACAGAGTTACTTTCGCATTTATAATATTAGTAAGGATAGTAAGGATTTACAAATACCAATAATAATATGCAGCAATATTTCAGGCTCATAGAGTTGTGCTAATCCGTTATATTCTCTCCTGAAAGTAGCCTTGCACCTAGCCTAGCACAAACCGAAGCAAATAACAAGTTGAAAAGTCACGTGAAAGTGCGGAAGTCATAAAATTATCGTATTATCGAGGTGTTAAAATAAACTTCTGATATGCATTCCGAGGTGATGGTGGGATTGCGTGCGCCAACTTGATAACGAAGTTAAAAGCGCAATTTGTTGATAGCGTGGACATTCCGCCGTTTTACTGTGAACTGATTAATGTGGCCGAATAAATCGTGTATCTGCGCTGTAAAACAACCAAATTTAGTGCTTGTCACGACACTTTTGCCACTAAGTGCCCATGTTTAAATGTTGTGTTGTATTTTGAATTGTTTTAACAGAGTGCTGTTTTAATGGTCAACGTTTAACATATTAGAAACGAAATAGTAACACTATTAAGATAACCTGAAAAAACGGTGTTCTTTGCTAAAACATGCTTTAAATTTAACATTAGAATCACCTGTATCATGCAATGGATTAATATGAAATTTACGACTTTTTTATGATCTTTGCTGGGGATATTTCATGTTTACTCAGTTTCTATTAAACCTCCTTAATAGGATTTTTTTTATCATTTTGACACTTAAACTTTCAACACACTAGTGTCTTGTTATACTCGATGGCAACATAATCTTGAGGGCTGTAAAGGAAAAGTCTCACTCTCATTAAATACTTCTTTGTTCAGTACATGAAATAATTTAAACGCAACCATTATTACCCAAGCAATTTTCACGGAATCGACAAATGTGGAAGCAAATTGGATTCGCAGCATGTCCACCCAATGCTGTCCGGGAATTTCCCAAGGATTTTAATTCGTCAGCACGGCTGGTTGCACGTAAACACAAAATGCCATTAACAGCTGAATGGAGGAGCTTTCATTGTTGAATTGCTTTTTTCTCTTTCATTTCTATACCGTTAAAATACAAAACGCAACAGTATTGTGGTATTTCTGCTTATGATGTAGGTACGGAAGCCATTTTCGTGGCTACGATTTTCGTTTCACATTAGTTCAAGGGGTGTGCTGATAAGTGATATTTATTTGAAGGTTATTTTTGTGAAAGAGCATTAGATTGGCCGGATACCGAATTGTAAGACTCGTGGAACGTAAGTTATGCAAAGGAGGCTCAATTCGAATAAAATACTCCTTATCTGCGAACATGACACTTACAAGGTCGTGACTTCTAGGAACTTCGTTACCAAATCCTTTTTCCCTTAGCTGTGAGATTTAGCAATTTCGAACCGCGGACTTTAACCTTAAAAGTTGAATGCTGAGAACGAAACATAAAATAGGTATGGGCTTAAACATATGAGAATTCTCTTATTTATTCTTCGAATCGAAGATATCTCTATGAGTCACCGAGAATCAACGTATCGGTTCCTAGAATAACGAGTCCCAATAAAATTATCATTAATTCCATTGGCGACCGCTAACCGTGTAATTACACTGCAGTTATAAATAAAAAACGTAGTAGTTGCTAATTGAAATGGGGCTTGATAGCTGGTACCAGCATAACTCAAACGGCGACCCACTCATAACGATAGGTATCAAGTTTCGCTCGCTAGCGCTAACAAGTGCAATATTTCATACAATTTTATTAATAAAACTGCATCATGAACGTGCCAATAACTGCATAAATTAACATAGCTTAGTTTACTGTCCGCGTATAAAACCATAACTGGCCGCGGTGAGGTGTCAGAATTAATTGCTTCATTTGATATTCTACCGGATTGCCAGCTCTAAGTATTAATTGGCTACTACGTGAGTGCATCGCCGGCATGATAAAAAGTGCTCGAACAATCGCCTATCGACATTCTTCGATTCAATAAGTCATGTACGTAATTGGTATTTAATTGGCGAGGTCTTGACTCTGGATTCTTGGGCTCTATCAATTTATGTGCTTACATCTGCTCGATACAAATTTATTTACGGTAGAAGAAATTTCATATTTATTTATTTATTCATTCAAACGTTGGTCACATACTGGCTTACAGTTTTCCAAAGCAAACATTTGAGTACGCAGAAGCTTTTCTTTTGTTTTTAGCGGTGCATGTTTTTTTACCATGTATTTAATACAAGCTTTACCAAAAGATTACCACGGGTTAAGCTCACTGTATTCGATGTTGTTTTATTTGTATTTATTTACATTATATCAATTAAGTTTTCTCAAATCTACTGACTGAGAGCTAAGCATAAATCAAAATTTAACAATTAGGCAGGTTTCCGATCTTTTTTGCTTTTTCTCAATGCACATTCACTGAAAAATGTTTGCCGAAATCTCTTCTAGTTGATTGGAGCTTGAATATTGCAAGAACAAAAAAGATTTTAAAATTACTCTGTATTCGATTGCTTGTGTAATTGGAATTTTACCATCAAAATAGCTCTCACAAAAGAATCGCAATAAATAATAATACGGGCGTCCTTTACAAATGCAAAATGTTCATTTAGCGATCGGAAAAACCTTAATCAGGCTACATGTAGGGCCCGGGGCGAAGGAAAATAAGATCTTAGGGATGGTCAAGTCGAGTTGCTGACTTGAGTTAAAATTAGTTCGGTCAGACCGAGTTAACTCTATCCCTCAAGTTAGTTAATAAAAAATATGAAACTTTATTAAAACCACAGTAATAAAATTGTTAGAGGTGTTTTTTTATTCTAATTCTACCTTATTTTGAATCTATTTTGATACAATGCCTGGGTTTAAAAGATAATATTAAAATTCCTTTCATTCATATTCATCAAGGTCCTCTGATAAGTATCTCTAAGTTTTTGAACCGGCTTATATAGTAAGATATAAAATAATTACACGACGCGTCATATGAATTTTTATTAAATAATGATGGTCACTTCACTGTTTTCATCAAAATACGATAACTTAACGATTACGCAACGCCTCGATAGCGGAGAGGGTTATTTGAACTCAAGCTAACCTAATCATCATCATCATCATCATCGTTTCATATACGTCCCCACAGCAGGGGGACGAGATTACCCTAAATTAGAGCGATCAGGCCTGAGTTAACCACGCTGGCAAGTGCGGGTTGGTCGACTACACAACCTTAGAATTACTTCGTAGGTGTGCAGGTTTCATCACCATTTTTTTCCTTCAGCATTAAATCATCGAATAATCGTACATATAAATTTCAAATTTGAAAAACACAGTAGTATGTGACGGGGTTTGAACTGGCGATCTCTCGCATGACAAGCAACGACCGCAACCACTCGCCCATCGACTTTATTCGCTAACTTAATATTTTTTGCCTATTCCTCGAGGCCGTAGTGTAGGCACATCACTAAAAAAATTTAACATCACTCGTTCGTCCATTTGGAACAAAAAGTGAGGCGGCGCTTCCTTTCACCGGCTGAAGGAAATTCAATAAGAGCGAATTTCCCGTGATTTACGGTCACTATTTCCTCGTTAAGAGTTCAGATTAGGGTTTCTCTGTTAGTGGAAAAAATGTGGACACCGTGGGAAGTTCGGTAGGTGGTCCGGAGAAGTTTTATTTGTGAAAAATGGCAAGTGGGTGCTTTTGCGAAGGATAATTTTAACACCTTCCCACTCTTTCCTGTTGATTTCTTACTTTTTATTAAAAGCTTTAATTACTTTTCAGTTAATTTTACATCTCTGTTTAGGTGATTTTATTTCCTTGTGTTTTTACAGACTTTAAGAAAAAAGGTTCTTTCTCATTATGTTGTTCCTTTCCTAGATTTGCTAGATTCAAAAAAGTAACACATGTTCTTTTTTCAATTTCACGAAAAAAATTTGATCATTTTACTATCTAATATTATAGTATTTTTCACTATTGATAATTTGTTACAGAGATAATCGTTTGACCTAAGTAAATGCATTAACACACAGCTCACCACTTATCTTTTTTGAATTCATAAACGCTTTGTAACAAAAGCAAAGTTTGTACCAACATATTTACACGTAATACAATTATTAGAAAAATGTCAACTTTATTATTTTTGAAGGATTATCCTGCAAATCCTGTAAACCTGGTAGCTCTACATCTGTGCCTCGAGGTGTGTCCGGGCAAGGTCCTATTGTAAAGACAATACAACGTTGTACAGAAAACAGAAAAATATATTTTTAAACTAGGATATGTACACACTCCTCTTTCTTATTGTCAACGGAAAAGGCATATTTTATTGTTTCAAACAATTGTTAAAACAACCCCGTTTATTTTAATAGATTTGTAATGTAGGTACATAAATTAATAATATTATTTGTTTTCAGCTATTCTACTAGGATTTTTTAATACAAGGTTTTACATATTATAAAAAAACTAAGCTAAATTATATTTTAACATTGTATTAATATTTTTGTAGTTCTTTCAGGCAAAACCCCTAACCATGGATTTTTATTAAACTTAATAATATAACATACACATCACAGACTTACATATATAAGACATGCGCTACATATCATTTTACATGCATTTATAAAAGAAAAACAACAATACAGTATTTGTAAACAGTATGATTCCACCACCTTTAGTTGTTGAGTAATGTTGAGTATGAAAAAGCTTGATCTATACTTCAGTTTCAAAAGCGTTCGTAAAGCATCTCACGCAAAACTGACGTCACAGCGATAAAGGTAAACAGCCGGTAGGTATACCGCTAACCATTGTTGATATTTACCTATAGTCGGTGGCAATAAAGCAATTTAGCTGACGTAGTGGCGGCTGAGTGGCGCGACGATCCTGGCAGGCCGAGCCATGAATATCAACAAGGAAGGGCGGGCCCTTTATGAAGCGAAACTTGGGCGCGATAGCCGCTCGAAGTCGCGTATGGTGTAAGGCATGAGCGGTTTATTTTTATATGATAACTAACTTGGTAAGGTTGGCGCAGCGACCCAAAATGAATCTTGGCCACCGATAATAAGCTCCTCCATCTAGGCCGAGCGCCTGCGCCACACCCTGAAATTTTAGTGGTGGTTTTCCCGAAAATATTGCGGTAAACTCTACTTTAACTTTATGTTAGGTTCATGTCAATTGGTGCAAAAATAAAAAAGTTATGTTCATTTAAATGGCCGATGGCCGAGTGGTTGTGGTCGTTGCTCGCCTTAGAGAGGTCCCCAGTTCAAACCCCACCACGTACCAATGTGTTTTTAATCATCTATGATAAGAGAGTGAAATAAATGAATTCACTTTGATATAAATTAAACGTTACAACTTGCACCAGCGACAGAAGCTGTCCTAACGTAATCTATTAAAAATTCAATAAAGATCCCAATTTTCTGTGTAAATTTAATGTAGTGTATTCGACTCGCAAAAGTTCAGCAATCAACTGAATTGAAATTCGACTCCTATACAGTAACGATCACTATTGTGACTTTTCAATGCACGTAGACTTAGTCTATTGGATAAGAAGGATGTTTCAAATACATTCGGAGGATAAAAATAGAGATTTCATGAGAATAAGATGCTTTCTTCTATAGTTTTACGTACCTATTTAGGTTGCTATTATATTATATAATTAAACGAAAAAATATGTAAAGTAACGGAACATTACTACAATTAAAGATCTAATGTCAGAGAAATATCGTGGTGTGAATTTCGATTAATAAAATTAATATAATTTACTAAAACTATTATAATTGTATGCTACGATAGCAAATCACAATAATTAATGTTTCAATCCCCTAAAATAAAGTCTGCCCACCAGTTAAGACATCTTTTCTTGGACTTTTGACAAAAAAAAGCCTTATTGACGTTACTGACGCATAGTGGGGATGAATTGAAATTTTAAATAGATAACATTTTTTTATTATCGTAAAATGCAAAAATCTTTCCGAATACGGAAACGTTTATAAATAAAACATTTACATCCAGGTTTAAATAAATATAATAAAATTTCAGATTGGTACATAAAACTCGAAATGTTTTAACGTGAATTGAGTTGCAATAAATTTCAAGAGTAAAACGTATCATTTAAATGTATTGGCGAAATATTTATTTCAATATGAGCCGACGATAAATGTGGTGGACGAATGACTGCCCGGAAGTAATGAGATCGACATCATTGGAATTTGTATTATTAAACATCATTGATTATATGAAATGTACGCCGATTGTGAATTAAATTTACTTCATGAGGCTGATTAATAATGATTCATTTTTATCGCTACGAGTATTTTACACTTATTACTTTTTTGTGCACTATTTCATTGAATGAAATTGTTTATACGATTTCGGCCTTGACGGCAAATCGATTGAGATCAACGTGGTACAATTGTAGTGCACAAGTATGTGCGCATTGCGCATACAGGAGCCTACTATCAGTTCCTTCATTCTCCTTGTGCAAGACAGAAATACGACATCACTTGTAGAAGATCAGCCCATACACGTCCCCACTGCTGGAACACGGGCCTACCCTAAACTAGGGCGATAAGGCCTTAGTCGACCAAGCTGGCCAAGTGCGGGTTGGTCGACTACACAACCTTAGAATTTCTTCTTAGGTGTGCAGGTTTCCTCACGATGTTTTCCTTCACCGTTAAAGCGTCGAATGATGGTACATATGAATTTCAAATTTGAAAAACACATTGAATTGTAGAACGATTCAAACAATTTTAGCCCTTTCTGGTACCTCCTTTAACCCGAGACCTCTCGGTAATAACGCGGCGCTTGCCACAAATAGGTAGAAAAACGAGACAAGACCAATGTTAGTGCTATATCTATTCTATTTTCAAGCTTTATGGATAGCGAACTAAATTCAAGTATTTGTGAATCATTAATGCGCCAGAATACCAGCGCCCCAGCGGCTTCCTGTCGTTGTGGCATATGCTAAGGCTGGGACTTAGTTGACCATTTATCTATGTTGTGTTCTATGGTGTTTTTTTTTCTTCTTTGTTGTTGTTCTTCTGTTATGTGGTCAATAAATGCGTTTATATTATTATTATTTGTTCGAGCACTAAAATATCTTCTAATTAAATTAGTATCTGTTAAAACTAGAAGTAGTGGCCGTCAGTAAATTTGAATTCACTGAAGATTTAGTCAGCATAACTAAAAACAAATTACCATAACTCTCGTGTTAGATAACACAACAATTTCCATTATACGAATGATTGCAAATGACGCTACTTGAACGGTTTCACAATAAAACGATATCCTTTTGTTTGACTTGTACACAAACTTTGTTAATCCACTGAATGGGTTTATTACAATCCGATTTATTCAGTTCCTGGAGCCAACTCTAAGCATTTAATTACATTTCCCATTATCTCTGAAACAAAAGTTGTTTTCTGCCGATCGACCGAGCTCTAACAAACCCTACCGAAGTTGGCCAGTTATGAAAATCTTAAGAGTTTTCAGGTGTAGCCTCCTAATTACTATTCTAGAAAGTTGTACCCCAATCAGGAAAATTTCGGAAGTTCTATCTAGGTACTTACCTACTTTGGGGCTTAAATGCTGGAAATGTTAAGGGTTTTTCAAAAGTATTGGATACTTACTTACTTTAAGTTTTAAATGTGTACTAATATCCTATAGGTAAAACCTGGCATGTGTTAGTACACATGCCAGGTTATATAGTATATAGATATAGTTATCTATATAAATAAACTAAACTCTACTCTCCGGCTTAATGACGTTTTTTTTTTATTAAACATAATAATCATAAGGCGTCCGCCGAATTCAATTGAGATCATCCAAGTTGAACCGGGGACCTGTCGGTCCTTACGCAGCACTTGCTACCAATAGACAAACGAGGTTGTTACATACATAAAACATATAATTTTTTAACATAATGTATCTTTGCTTATCTTTATTAATTAAAAATACAATCTTATTAACATAGACAGCACTTGCAACTACTTGTAAAGAAACATGTCGAAGCTATTTTTTTCTCGTGTTCATTCTAGCAAATCAATGAAATAAAAACCTCGCAACGAAAAACATTTCGCGAAATACTTTCATCATTTTATGCGTCGCAAAAATTGCGAAAAAAATCAAGAGATGAAGTTTCCGTCAAAGAGAAAAACGCATTTTACTAAACGGTGTAAATCTTAATTGCACGTGTAAGAGCCGCCCTCGTCCACCGCTTAACCTTTTAAAAATATTACTTTAACATTTTAATAACATTTATTTGGTACGGAGACTCGTGAAATAATGAGACTTAGTGGATTCAGCGGGCGAAGTAGTCAACAGTGAAGGGGTGGGATACGTGATATATCACATGATTGATCATGTGACGTCACAGGGTGTTTAATATTCTAATGAGGATACGATAAATACGCTCGTCCATCGCACAAAGACGACACATTCATCAACATCATACTGGACGTAAATGTGTCCAGTAATTTATGTGTGTGATGTAAAAAATAACTATTGTTTTGTCCGCAGTTGGTTATTTATCAGACTGAAATTTATGGTTTCGCACTATCAGTGATGTAATGATAAACATTTTTTAAAAGTCTTTTTGCCTAGAAATAAAAATACGCAACGTATCAACGTGCAACAGCCAATGTAGGTAATGTAGTCAATAACAGTACAACTGCTAAGTTGCATAGTTATTCACATAACGTTTAATGTTATCTGGAAATGAAATGAATACTGCAATCAGACTAATAACAAGCGCGCCTTCATTTAATCCCGTTTTGTTTAAATTACTCCCAGGTGTGCAGCAGAATAACAAAACCTTATTCTTCACGGCTCAAATCACGCGCGTTAAATACTTCGTGACGGTATTCACGTGACACAGGTATCGCATGACTAGTAACTCGTAGTCGGCATACGCGTTCACGCCTGCTTTTTGTATTCACTCGACCGTGCAATGTTGCAGGGCTAAAGTGGAAAACGGCGTAGTTCTATCACCTTACATGCCTATGTAATAAACTTACAAGTGTTTCTGTATAAAGTTTAGTTATAAATCGTTTACTATGAGGGAAGTTAAACGTTCAAAAATTTAATAAAAATAAATTCATACAACTATACTGAAACAATCATTCAGATATTATAATGCAAATAAAAAATAACTACAAGGATTATGCAAGCAACCCTAAAAAAGGTCTAATGGTCTGTACCAATGAACATCATCAGGACTATATTATATTAAGGATATACGTACAAACTCTTCTAAACAGGTTTCCAGTGTTTCCTACCATATCTATAATGTATGTTGTAGAACCAATCAATAGTTTCAACAGACGCAAACTTTCAAGCAGTTCGCAAACTGTCAATGCGAATTACAATATCAAAAGCCACCAATACAGCAGCGAGCGTATGGACTCCAAATCTCATTGATACTTAATCCATAAATATCTAAGCGTTACGGAGACGTATTCAATAAATTCTAAAGTGGATGCTGCCGTAAACATTTGGCGTATTCCTTGAAATTTCCAAAATAAATCAGACAGAGTTTGGAAAGCGCTGTGAATACTAGTTTGTTCGCGGGCGAGTTGGAGGCGAGCGTGACAGATGCCGGCTTCAGACTTGTTCTACACACGCGGCCACGGATGCTGCATACGCCGTGATCGAGAAAAAGAGACAACCTTTCCACAGATATTTATTAGCTTGCTCGATTAATTGTGATTTTTTTAAATCCTTCAGATATCTCAGAGGTGTCACACGGCTCTTTAATTCTTTACCAATCAAATATTTGATCTTACTAAGTAGGGCTCTAAGAATATGTTTTTAATCCGTAGAAGAAAATCTCGCATCGCTATTCTTTCTAGATGGAACTCCAGACACTACAAAGAGTTGAACGAATTTACTTTAATTTAAAGCTCCCAGTTATTAGTTTGCTAAATAAATTGTGGGTAAACATTACATCATAATGACATAACATGAACTAACAAATCGATTTCTTTTTTATCACATTCCATTTAAAGTCCGGACCGTTTAAACTTTCACGAAATGCCGTGGATGTGAAGTGCACTTTATAGTGTCTCAGCAGTAAATCTTTGAGGGTATGAGAGCTATCTGTTGCGACATATTTGGCACGAAAGCAGGACCACAGCCAACTGTGACGATGCCTTCGCGTATGTTTTGTATCTTTGGCAAGATTAGGAGTTGCTTACACTGAGTTACGGAGCGCGAGGTTTGTGCTAGTGTTGATTTGAAACGCGGCACTCTGAACTAGGTGACCTATATTAGGTGTGACAGAAGAAGTCGGTTAGCCGGTAGGGAAATTTTTAATAGGCGTTATTTTGATCTGGAGAACAGAAGTAGACTTGGCATTGTCACAAGGCTTCAGTGTAGGTAAACCTGCAGACGTTAACATCCCATTATGAAACTCTTTCAAATAATACATACGCCACGCGCGACCTGTGAGCAATTTTTTTAAGATATGTACCTATGTTATTTTTAAACTATTGCGTAGCTTTTATCGCGGGCTTTGAGCGCGGCGACCGAACTAAGAAATTCCGTAACGAAAAAAACCTCACAATCGTCTAACGTCGTTTCAGTTCGGTAGACTTCGGCACGGTGTTTGTGTGCAAGCGGTTAGACGTATTGTACGACTCTACGAAACTCGCACGAATCGAGACGAGCTGCTCCGAAATCGGACGATGCTATACAATAGCTATACCGCGGCAGTCCCCGAGTGCCACACGTCTTTTTTGTCCCTGAGAGAATAAATAGGTACATAATTTTAATCAACAGTCTTCATTAACTCTACTTTTTGCACTGTGTACATTACATAAAGCAACTTAAAAACATGTATATACGGACAAAGTGTTAATTCAGGACTCAAACAGAAATACACTTACACTTATACACTATTTACACAGATAAAAGGCATTAATACAAAGACAAACCGTTAAAGACAGTCTTTAAATCGTCATTGTCTCATACCATTACGGCTTAATGACAAGAACCGCGATAGATGCATCTTTTTGTTATGACATCCCTTTGTCTAATTTCGAAAGGTCCCATACATCATGAACGAGTTGCTACGACGAACGAACCAGTCACGAATACCATTATTAATATTGTAAGCATTACATCGTCGAGGCATTATTTATTGTGGCGATCGTTCATTCCGTATACCCAAGTAGGTAGATAACTGGAGTAGTTTTTACTGAGTACAAAACTATCAGGAGGGCACACGCGATCTGGCAATCATGTTCACGAACGCTTAAGCTCCTGAATGCACCCGAATCGAAATGGTTCGTTCGAAAAACACACCTAACGCGAATGAGCGATAGGCGATCTGTTCATTATTTGCCGAATGTACTCATTTTTCGCATTTCGCCGTAAAGTTCCTTTTATTCTTTTGTATGGTGGAAATCAAACATAAATTAGGATTTTTTTTTCTACGGCTCTTTGACTATAGTCAAAGTTCTCCAACTTTATCACCAGAAACACGACTAGGAGTCGTTACCTACGAATTAACAATTTTTCGTCGTCTTTAAATTTCTTTACTTAACTAATCTTTTAAAATTTAATGGTGCGTCGATAACACAAATAAACTACAATTCTTTTAACATTGCTTGACATCCTGTTGACCTATTTTATTGTAATCCACAATAACAAATAGAGTAACCATAAAACAAAGGTATACGCGTATAAGGATGATAATCAACTAGCATCAACCGTCAAAGTATTAGCACGAAGTGTAAACAAAAGCAAAGATCCCACTAAATTAAATTGCAAATAAACAAAAACGTTTGGTGAGAAAACTTCAGCGCTTAGCGTCACTGTTTTAATAAATAAACAAAAAATAGGAAAAGTTCGCCACTGTTTTTGTCTGACCTCGAACGCGCGGAATAGAATAGGAAAATTTGACGCAAAACAAATTTATTGCTCCCTCATAATTAGTCTGAGGAGATACCAAAGCGATTGCAAAGCGTTATTTTTTATACTAGGCAGTATTATGTGGATTTAACTTTCTTTTCGATAGGTACATAAATTAATGACCTAAAAAAGTGACTGATTTACTGACTTGAGTCTTAACAACGTAAATATTGCCGTCAATTATTTAGGCATGTAGAAAAAAGTCCCTAAATATTTCATGTTTGTATTACCAAAATAATCATAAGCAATTTCTGCTTGGCGACAATTTTTTTTTTACCAAAATTGTATTTTAATAAGTCGGCTACCGTTTTTCTGGGACGTTGGCTTTCCCGATAAAATATACGGCTCATGTTATTATTGACAAGTTTGGAAGGCTCGGAAACTGCTGGAAAATTAAACGCTTACTTAGCGAATCCCGAACAGCGCTTCTTTCGCTTCTCTGCCCCTATTTATAAAAAGTCTAGTATTACCCGTGGCATGGCTTAAGGCGAATATAAAGACTGACAGGTTAACTCGCAAACTGAAATTCAGACTGCTGCGGTGAATTTTGAAATAGCGAGTGTTAAAATAAACCAACCAGATATAGTGTTTAGTGATGATATTTATAACATCAACAATTTGATTCTTGGTTTAAAAACATATAAATAATCATCGCACGACATCATTTACATTAGATTTTAGACTTTCGCGTTCTATTACCTACACTAAATACTAGTCTTTATGGGTCTGCACGTTATAGCTAAGCTACTTACTGCCCGATGTTTCGACTGGATTACACCAATTATGGTCGCGAATATACATTGTTTATCTGGATACATAATATTAAGTTAATTATGCACTAGTTACCACTACATAAATAAATAAGATATATTTTATAACACACACAAACATTTGTCCCGGGCGGTAAATGAATCCTCGACTCTTTATCCAGGGTCACTAACCACTATTTCACCGACCTAGTTACATTCAGTCAGATTATTAAAGTGGCTTTTGAATTAAAGACTTTGGTTGCTACACAATAGAATACCATGTTTTAAATCAATATCTTTTTTTAAATTCGTGACATGATTGCACTGAACTTTTCGTATAGTTAGTTTGTATAATTATCAGGAAGATTCGTATGCGTAGTCTGTAGCATAATGCATTTATAAAATTTGCATAGTTCTTTCCGCTGAAGGCAAAGTTTCGTTTAAGTATCAATGTACTTTTATCATAAAACTTTACAAGCACTAGAATTCTTTCTCGAGTTCGTTTAAACCCAGTGCTGATTTCCCAAGAGGCTCGGGGTCAAACAAAAGTGTGTTATCCTTTATTATTTAACATACCTTTAGCTGATTCTTAAACTTACAAAAATATATGCTACAATCAGCTTTATATTACAATAGCTTTCTCCTAAATGTAAAGGTTTCATGATTTTAGTATTTATCAATTTATTGGCATCAAGATTGTAATATGAAAGTCAATAATAGAGTTTAAAATAGTTCTAAAGAAACAAACTCTATATGTAATTCTATACTGGTCGAATCAGGCCAGACTTAAGAGTCAGATAACCGTCGTCTCAAAGTGAATACACCAGACGACCTTTAAACGATTACATGATGGGGATAAAATTAATAAATCTCCACTAAAGTCTCGAACAAAAATTATGACGCTCTCAAAACATTGTAAAAACGAACGCAAGCAGAAACTTCACTCAGACCAAATAATGGCGTATAAGAACGTATGTGACGTAATTTATGTGTAAAATTTCCTCGTAAAAACTTCCTCCGTATCGTGTTTTCCCTAACTTGGAGCTTCGAGTGGCGCCCTCTGTTCAAAGTCGCTGTATCATTACTGGTGGGATTTTAAACCGATCGACCCTTACTTTTTTTGTTTTTGCGTTTTATTCCTTGAGTGCTCTCTGGAGATCCTTTGACGGCTGTACTTTGAGTTTCGGGATCCAACGTGAAGAGTAATGAAGTATGTGATTTAAAACGAGGCAATAACAAGGGACAAAGTTACGAGAGCTGTGTGTTGGAGGTTTTTTGGAGACGGCTTGATTTGTATTGCTTACAAGGAAAAGATAGAAAGGTTCTATATAATATTACAACAAATAAGACTTTGTTTTTCTAACAAAAACTGACCTGAGTATTCTCTTCTTCTTCTTCACTTCATTTCGCCCGTATTTATTATAAAATACTGAAAGATTTCATATTATTTGAATCTTTCTCAACAAACAAAAAGAACCATTCATATTTTGTCAAGTAGGATTAACTTGTTAATGTAGCATCAGATCAAAACCACCAATGTCGACAACCCATATAGAAAGATACAATATATCCAACATTACACGTATTTTTCAGGGTTAAAGGGTTGTAATATTAGGTAAAACCATTCAACAATTTCACTTTCTTATCCAAAAACTTATTCAGCTTATTCAGGCGAAGTAGAGTTCATTTTGATACACATTACAACTTGTTCTCCTGTATCACCAAAAATTTATTGTGCGGCCATAATAATATGTACATATTTTGTCTGCCTGTAGAAACTTGTATGCTTTATAGATATGTATACTTGTTTACCTATGACTTGCCTTTGTGAATCGCAAACATTGTAGGACGTTGACATCTGTAATATATGGACCCAAACCAAATATATTTTTCAATCAGTGTATTGAACAATTGTTTAAATAGAGGTATTTATTGTTTGTCCTTTTATATTTAAATAAAACCTTTCGTTAATAAATTAAATATGGACAGGGACAGACCACAGAATAATAATTTGTGTCCTCCAAAGAACATAACATGGATTTTTCTCTCTCTGAATTTGTTTAACCTGTTTATTTATTTTTATTTGCTTTTTATTATTTGATTTAAAGAAAGTAATCAAATTGTTTTATTAAAATTTTGAACTAAAACTAATTTTACCGATTTAACTCGCGTGTATTGTTATTATTTATTTAGAGATCCGACGTTTCGAGCTCTTTACAGCGCTCGTGGTCACGGGCAAAACTAAAGATGACATTCTAAAATGATGATATTAGTATGACATCCTAATTACATTAGGGAAGATGGGTTGGAGTGTACTACCTGCTTGGATCCTATCATGAAGACCATAATATATTTAAAAGCGTTGATGGCCGAGCGGTTAAGGTCGTTGCTTGCCATGCGAGAGGTCGCCAGTTCAAACCCCGCCAGGTACCAATGTGTTTTTCAAATTTGAAATTTATAAACATCGTGTGGAAACAAGCATACCTGGAGAGATTTTTCAACGATGTGTGAAACTATGTCAGAGGCCTACGGGCGGTTTAAACTCTGACACCAGGTTGTCCATCAACCATACGATAAGAAGAAGAAGATAATATATTTCAAATGTGCAGTGTGCGCGCAAATAATAAACAATACTATATTCATAACAAGTCACGTTACAAATACAATTAAAAAAATAATTTAAAAAAAACAGCATTTATTTTAAAAAGGAAATATTGCTCGCCATAAACCAATGGCAACACTACTCATCGATTTGCCAAATAGTTTCTTCAGTAGCCCAGTTCGGGGATTCCATAAAATGTAACTCGCTGAAACTCACATTTACTCAAACAATAATAACAACTTTGATATGAAACGCGAAAGTGAATCTAGTTTTATTGTTATTGTTTCTGATGCATCTAGTTATCTATTGCATTTGCATCTCCTCCGGAAAGTTTGAATGGAGTTTCATTGTTTATGTATGAGCAGGGTTGCTTAATTTTACGATTTTTTTATAGGATGACGAAAGAGCACATTTTGTGGTTTATTTAAAATCTATTTACTATAGGTCTTCATGCGATAAGAAGAGTAGAACATGCGACAACTACATAGCTGGTGGTTTCTTGTCGATTGAGCGAGACGTCATAAGATCGATCGCGTTGGTAATTATCTGATAAACATAATTGCATGAACACAAATAGAGAAATAGGCTCAATACTCAGACCCTAATCTTCGTCTTAACGAAGACTAGAGTAGTGACTCTGTTTCTACTAAAATTAGTCTTTATGGGTCTACACGCGATATTAGGAGTAGCAAATTACATTCGTAGCTACTTACTGCCCGACGTTTCGACTGGGTTACACCAATCGTGGTGCGAGCTGAGAGCGATTGAGTTCGCTCTCGACCACGATTGGTGTATATGTATTTGTTATTCCTAAGATCGCGTGTAGACTATTGACCCAAGACTAATATTTAGGGAATCGAACGCCGAAGTCTAAAGTTATAGGTTTATTAAATTGTTCTTAATTCAGAAAAGAATATCATGATTTGTATTGCCAACTTTTTGTTAGAAATTAAATTATGCCAACCCTGAATGTAACGCGTGTTTAAAATTCCTAGTTTTAATAACAACACGTGTTTGTCATTGAAACTAGGTACGAATAAAGGCGTATTAATGTTTATTCTTAAACTCCACAATAGTTCAGAATCGAAAATAAAATATATGTATGTAGGTATAAGTAAGTCCTTCGAACTGATGCATGCGTTTTAATAATGTAAAAAGTAGAAATTACATTTTTGTGAAAAATAAAAGTTTTTTTAAAACAATACTTATTCGCATTGAAAGTAAATCCGCCTCTTAATTTGGCTTAATAAATTGACATCAATAAGATTAAACCACATGTACCTTACGAATCATTTTACTATAGCTAATTTCATCAACATCTTTACATTAAAATAATTCCTGCTATAGATGGTAATTTAATTATTATCACCATGACAATGAAAACTGGGATTTCCATAACTAATCTTGTCATAGCTATGAAGATTAATCATGGTTTCTGCACATACGTTGTTTGTGTGAATGTTGTCGTTAGACCACACTAACTGGGAAATGCTAATCATCGTTAACATTATGTGCTTTACTCTAATGGAGGTAATGTAGGCTATATCATGGAAAATAAGATTTTAGCCAGAAAAATGTAAATATTTCCCCCGTTTTTTATAGTTGGTTAAAAGTTTTAAAGTTTTCGTTCGATGTAGGTATACCGTTCTCAAGTTACGATCATGCCCGTCTGAGAAACAAATGATTGTCCGAAATGCAAATATTTGCAATACCAGTCAGTGGTCAAATTCAATACTGGCTGTCTCATAAAAAAAATTCTTCAAACTTTAGTTATAGTACAGGATCCGTGGTGTATTTTTTCACTTGATTACTATCAAGCTAATTTTCCGTGAGTAGCTTCATTTTGATAAGACGCCCAAAAAATTCCTGTGCGAAAATTTTTGATTGTGGTAGCTAACAGAGGTAGCAATGATTAAATATTTAGGACCGTAGGACCGGGACAAAGTACCACGGAATTTGTAGGACAATATGACCGTTACATTATATAAATATTAACTAAGTAAAATAATAAAAATCAGCTGGTTAGTAATCATTTTTGGTGATCTCGTTATCGATACAAGTTGGAGGGGGAGGAGATCACCAAAAATGATTACTAACCAGCTGATTTTTATTATTTTACTTAGTTAATATTTATATAATGTAACGGTCATATTGTCCTACAAATTCCGTGGTACTTTGTCCCGGTCCTACGGTCCTAAATATTTAATCATTGATACCTCTGTTAGCTACCACAATCAAAAATTTTCGCACAGGAATTTTTTGGGCGTCTTATCAAAATGAAGCTACTCACGGAAAATTAGCTTGATAGTAATCAAGTGAAAAAATACACCACGGATCCTGTACTATTACTTCAACATCCGGAAGTAAATATGGGGTTTGAATACTTTAAAGGAAAAAATAGCAACGTGCAAATCGTGTTCTATTTTGTAACATATAGAGATTATTTTAGTCGTATACTCCCTCATAATGGTGCTATTAAAATATAGGTAAGCCGATATATACACATCTATCAAAGTCCGGACCAGAGACAATATAAGTCACTACATCACGCTGTTGGCTTTGCGAAGGATTTCAGAACATTGTTTATCTCAAGTCCCGGGGGCCAGTTGAAGGAATAGGGGGAATGCTGCCTTGATTTAACAGCCCCGCTATGAAGAGTGTGGGTCCCCACTACAGTTTTCGTTACAATAATTGCTTAAATATCATGACATGGGGAACAAAGTAAAACGCCCACTAAATCCATATCCAAAAAAAATAGCTATTACTGGCACTACTGAAGAATACATTTAAACAATAAACCATTTAATGTATTATTTATCTATCTTTTAATAATTATAATACAGTAAAATGTAATTCTTGCATGTATTACGCATAACTTTCGCCAAAAATTTTGTTTAAGTACCTAACTTGCCTATTAATTACAGACCTAGTGGTTTACGTGTGTAAAAAACTTTTTAGACGTAAATGTAGAATTTATTACTGCGTCAAACGTATGTTTTACAAAGTTTATTAATTTTACTCCCACCCTTAAAATTTCCTTGGCATAGGGTTACGACAAATGCATTTCCTAAATAAAAATGTAATCAGTTTCATTCAAGTCTGACAGATCAATATAATATACCTATTTAAATCGATATCCTAAGTAAAATGTACGGAGGTACAGTAAGTTCTACATTCTGGTTTATAAAATGTTCTTGCTTTTACATGCGATATCTTGGTTTATAATAATAAAGGAAATTAATTAAGTCACTTTTCGAAATCACATACACATACATGTATATCTGGAAAATTAACAATTTTTAAAAAACTATTTTTTGGCGTATGCGCAACCCTAGCCTAAGGGTAGGTTTAATAAAAATTTACATGATGGATGTACTCCGATTTTATGGTGTCATGGTGTATGACGTTTATGGAACAAATTCAATAATAAACATCATTTTTATCTTTTTCCAACGCACATTGTAAATATCACTTGTCAGCGTATATTTTACGGATAATAATATTTTTGTTGCATTAAAATCTTCCCTTTTACTTTTGTGGTGAAACTGTAAAAATAAAACTGTCTTATAAAGGTTCCGAACTGAAACACAGAACCAATTATCGAAACCGCTACTTATGCGGATATTGTAGGCATAATTTATAATTTTCAGTTTTCAGTGTCAAGTTTGAAAGACGACACGGACATAGTACCAATTAGATTATAAACAATTCAACTTGCCACACAAACATTTTTTTTTTTTTTTTTTTTTTTATACAGAGGCTAACAAGATGACCTCACTCCACCTGATGGTAAGCGGTAGTGAGATCCAAATATGAGGTCGACAGGCACAATAGACCATATTGAGCCTGTCGCACTCACCCTGAAAGCCGTGAAAAAGGAGACCACTGCTGCGGCAACAACGAGACAAGGCGTGGAGTCTCGCATTGGTATTGAGCTGTGCGGGTCGGAGTTGGCCAGTCCGCCGGACGGAAGGGCCCCCGGGTCTACTGGTCTCCTAAGCCGGCGGGATGACCCGCTCCGCCCGCACAATACCGCCGCTAAGACTCCACTGGTCCGGCGCTTGCCGCAACAATGGTCCCCCCTGGCTCCGGTTCGTACAGTGCTGATCCCGGAACGCGACCTGACCAAGAGAGGCCAGAGTCACTTGGCGGGTTTTACACAACTGTATGGTGGTAACAGCAACCGGTCGACAAAATGTCTCCCACCTGAACATCCGACAAAAAGGATCTTGACAGGCAGACAGACGGACAACAAAGTGATTGCGGGCGTTTTGAGCTTTTTGCAAGCTTTTATTTCCTTTTGAGGAACCCTAACAAGGATAAAAACAAACAACGTCACATTTGAATACAACCGTGTGAGAACCCGCGCCATTTGACTGAAATCTCCACGTGAAAAGTGCATTAATCATAAGGCGAAGGGACGAAGGCGGTTTTTATCGGGAACCAGCTCCCGGGGGAACTCGCATTATTCCCGTTCGCATTTGTCACATTTTGTCCGCGGGCCTCCCTATGTAAACCGGTTTACGGACCTTTTTAAATTGTGTAAAATGACGAGTGAGATAGATGTATTTTCTGATGATTTGCGGAAAAACATTTTCTCATGAATCAATCTTCATCATTAATTTTTATGTAAAGTCTATTCTAAAATATTTTCACGAGAAAATGCTACGAGTTTTTCTCGGTTCACTACTTTCGATAAAATTATTCTCACTTACATAACTGACTCGTTCAAGCCGTGTTTCTTAAGAGGGATGAATTCAATTGGACTGAATTGTTAAATCAATCAAGCATCAAATTATTTATATTATAAACCCTAAATATTTTCTGAACAAAAATAGATTTCGAATAGAGCTTACCCTTTATCAATCCACTATTCTGATATAGGATTAAATGTAAGTATTATTATGAATCCATCACCTAAATATATCTAACCCACCTCTCGCACAATTGAATGAAGGTACAAGTACGTCTCTAGGACGTTAAATGCCAAGCCTTGCTGCTAAGTATATATTACAACAGCTTCAAAGTAATCATTCATAAAGACCTTTCAGTGTAAATATCAAGTAGGCAAAATTAATTCAAGATATTACCATTTCCCAAGGTCACCTTAAATATTTCAGTTCAGCGACGCACATTAAGGCTCATATAGACTAACAAATCCTAACAAAACACGCGTCTGTTTTAAATGGAACGGAATGGATTATGTAAATAGAATGGAATATAAATGGTACATACATATTGTGATTTATATGAGCGATTTTGTTTACATTGAACTTTAGTGACTTTGCTTTCATATTTTGTATTTATGTTGTCTAGAGAGTCTAGACTAACTGTCAACGTTAACATAACGGTCCTATCGACAATTTTATTCAGCATAAAATCCATAACAAATTGTTTTTTTTTTCTGGAAACCTAATAAATTTGTCGTCACATCACATGTGACATCGCCCAAATGTGCAGCTTAATCTTTATTATTACCGGACGCGACAAATAGCAAGATTAGGACAGATGATCGATCAGGATTTCGCGGCCACACGTTAGAGCTTAACTGCGTATGTGTTTGTTACCGTACCTTTACCGTCCCCCATTAGTCGATCAGTGAGCGGTTGACAGTTTGCTTCCAGTTTGCCTCACTGTATATTTTAAACCGTGCGTTCATTCTCTGCTTTTTTTTCCTAACTGACTTACGATGATAGCCTGGAGTAGCCACGTCATCATCACCGGACTTGCGGGGGAGCGGATGGCTCTCACCCCTAGTTCATTCGCTGCGTATCAGATGCATACAGAACGAGTCCGCAAGCGAAACCCGGTAAACTGTGCACAATAATGGGGACGCGCCCTTACGTTACTAAGAGTTGCCGTAAGCCCCAACAATTGCTGCTTTTGAACTCATTAACTGGGATTATCGTTGACTTTGAGCGATCGCACTCATTCAGGTGCGGCGCCGATCAGATAGTGTTAAGCTATCAATCCATACGATTGAAATACTTATCGGAAATTTAAGTGGCGACTATTAATAATGCGGTTCGATTGAAAACTGACCGTTGATTCGAAATATTTAAACAGGTGGAACCGGTACACAAATTAACCTCATTTGTGTATTGTGTAGAGGTGCCTTATTTTTAGATTGAAAAGTGATGTCCAATTACTTTTATTATATAAAATAAAAATGTCATAAATCCGCTATATAGTGCACTATAGAGTTTCATAACATAAATTATTCACTAAATAAAGTGAACCACTCTTGAATAAGGATTAAATTTTGAATTCAATTATTTTTCCAAAAATGTATTTCTTTGAAGGAATAATATTATAGAAATAATATAGGAGCTGATTAAATATAAAAGACGCGTTGACTTAAAAGAAGAAGAACAAAGTCTACGTTACGGCTTAGCTAATTTTATTCTAAAAACTAAAGCTAAAACTTTTTATTGATGCATCTTTTATATTAAAATCAAGGGTAATCAAGGTAGATCTATCAATCTACTTTCATAGAAACTTATTTATGTGCCTTATATTTTTGCTATTTAGTAATACAGTTATTTTACAAATCGTGTCTCCACTATCAAGCCGAATTTCCGTCTTACCGAAATATGAGAAGTAAGGAAACGAAATATAAGTAGTATTATATTCTTATTTAAGCGCACATTTGAGCACATTTTATACATATCCTGCGTAAATTAAATCAAAGTAAAGTAAAACATTTATTATGCAAAAAATAAAAGCTGTTCGACACAATTGTTATTAAATTCATAATGAAGAATGTTTCATATCTCTAAGTATGATATTTGACTGGCTCGGTGGAACAGTGGTTAGTGACTCAGGTTCAAAACCTACGGTTCCAAGAGGGTTCGATTCCCACTCGGGACAAATATTTGTGTGACGAACATCAGTGTTTGTTCCTTACACACCCAGACACTGTTGATCCTGATTTCCGTAACACAAGTGCTTAAGCTACTTACCACGGGATCAGATCAATGTATGTGATGTTGTGTAATATTTATTTATTTATTTATTATTTAAATTTAAACTGTCATGGTTACATTATAAAACTGAAAATGTGTTGGATATTTACCATGCTTTCTTATTTTGTCGAGTTTCTTATATTTCGGTACTCTTGGAAGCGCCATAACCACGGGCTTACTGACAGTTGATCAGTGAACATGGCGCTTAATTAAGAAATCATGTTAAATATTATCTCGGACATTTTCAGTTTTTTTTAATCTTCATTGAAGAGTTGCCTGCAAACAGATTTAGCTGTTTGTACTTCAACACTACAAACATAGGTGGCACTGTACACGTCCCTAAACACATTAAAGCGTCATTGTGCCGGGGTGACTATAAAGTGACGTGTAGTGGAAACTATGGCCGCGTCACCACTACGACTGAGCTTAGCGCAAACGCCCTGGGTAATAGCGTGGACATTGTATCGTTATAGGTCGTAACGAATGTCATAAAGAGATGGAAGCACAGATATTGCGAGGCGAAGGAAGTATTTTTACACGGTTTGGCGAACTCGCTTTTTATTGCTTTGTACCTAGATAATCTTGTTCGATGCTGTCTGTGGAAAGTGGGCAATGTTTTGCCTTGAAACAGTGGAACGAAAACAATGTATTTTGAAAAGTATTCAAGAGAAAAAAATATAAATTTTTCAGGTAATTTAGTTTAACCTTTACATAAATCCATATGAATACGTAACGATTTTAAGTGATGCAATGATATCACATAGTAATATAAATAAGCTTCAATAAAAATTACAATCTAAGTCATACAGTCAGTGATAAGATAGAAAATATAGAATTCGCTTACGCTCTGGCTGGCTGCAAGTTACAACAATATACTTGCTTCTGTGTGTGAACTTATGAAAAAAAATCATTAGAGATCGATGTAAGATTTAAGAAACAAATAAAATCACAACTATTACCGTAGCAAGTGGCAGTAAGTGATTTCTGTCTACCCCTCTGTTAAAAAGGCGCGATTCTCTGTATGTATGTAGTACTATTCCAGGTCTTCGACAAATATCACAAAAAACCTGAATTATAAATCAAATGGAAGTACATATCTGTAAACATTGTAACTAAAACACAAGGGGTGCTGTCTGTTACAGTACGTTTATACGGCCATACCGGATCAAATGCCCTGGAAGTGATTCACTCCGTGATGGTGAACTAGTTTATTACCATTTGCATACAGACAGACAGTTTTATGATGTTCCGATTGGTTGCATACTGTGTTCTAATGGGTATGATCATGAAGACATATCGCAAATTTCAGATTTTAAAAATAACACTGTTTCTAAAAGCTATTAGGCATCGTATTTATACAAAATTCGGGCAGTCGTGAACATAAGCAAAAACATGTTCGGTTGACAAAAATAAATACATAACATTTTTCTATTAATATTCACCACAGTGTTTGGACTAGCCAGCGCAAACTGTAGAGCCGATATATCGAAACGTTTCCCTTGTGACAAGCTAACATTTGGTTAATAAATTGAATTCGGTAGGACGATAAAATTTAATAGTATTTGTCCAATTTCCAGCGCCAATTTGTAAGGGCTGCCACTTAAAGTGCGTCTATACGTGTAAATCGTGTAATCTTACTTACGTAATTAAACCGGAAGTCCTTTTCTTCTCTCCCGATTTTAATTTAATTAAAATATGTTCTAATTATTTACAACCTTCCTAACCTACTAATAGAAAATTTCAATTTTGTTACAGAATAGCTTGGTGGCCATAGGCTCAGTGCAATTTGAACTAATGCATTTTTTATCACGTAGCATTATACTTTGTAGAGGAAAAGTAAAAAGGGACACATTATAACAAAAAAGAAAAAATAAAAAGAATTATAACACATTCAATGTTCATACTTTGGCTCCGAAAACAAGTTCGCTTTAAAACTCTTATCGTCCGACTTTTAAAGCAAAAAATGCAAACACAGAACCATATTTTAATTCGGCGTGATTAACATTCCAAGGCTGCATACCAAAAATTGGCGTGTCGCCCACAAGTCACGTAAGCCGAAGCAATTCCACTCGTAATTCCTTTAAAATTACAATTTTTCCCGACGCCTCCACTTATTTAGCGTAAACGACATCCCTAATTTGCAACGAGGGGAAATTAAAACAACGCACCGCCGCGCGTGAGACGCGTTTTATTCCAAGAAATGACTAGACACATTTTGATATTGGCGACAGTAGCGCTACCATGAGTTTAAAAATGACAGACTCGATATCGCCTATGTAAATATGTCTATGAAAAACTTGTACAACGCCCCTAGCGGTAACGTCCAACCTATTTTAGTTCTTACTAAAATAGAACAATTCGATAGGTTTCTAACTTACGTAAATTTTCCATATCTAACTTATAGTACAGTCTGTGGGGACATATAAAAGCCTCTGGTCTGCAAAAGGTGGAGTAGAAAATGTTTTGGCGTTATATTGCTTACGTATGGCAGTTTAATAGAAATCCAAGTTTTCGACCTCGGGGGGCGCATGCGCGAGCCGCCATCTTGAATTAATGGTGCCGAAATTCGTTTTTTTCTAAATAACGTCTAAACAGTTAACTGTATGACTAAAGTGTCTATGAAAAGCATAAAGAAGACAAAATTACTTACATTTCCTTCAAACATATTTATTCTGTAAGTCTTATAGGTAAAAGTTTACAAGCGATGGAAAAATAACGAAAAAATTATTTAAATCTCCAAGTTCAAAAATGGTATGGCATTAAAAAAAACCCAGAAGACTGGGGCTGGAGATATAACACCAATGGGCTCAGTCCAATTACAACAACTGAGAAAGCTGCACCCCCAACGCTTTTAAAAGTAATTTCTTGACACTGTAAAAAAGGATGCAGTAGAGCATGTAGTTGCAGAAAAGCTGGATTACAATGCTCTATTGTATGTAGGTTCTGTATTGGAGTGGAGATTTTAATATAAATATCTTAGAAAAATCAATGAACTCCATAAGGTTCTTAAATCTTTTTAAATCTTTTAACTTAACTCAAATTTTTAATGAACCAACTCGCATTACTCCTACCTCGGCAACATGTATAGATAATATTTTTTGTAACTGTTCTGTAAAAGATAAATCTATAATAAATTTTATTAACTCTGACCACTGTGGTCAAATGGCTGCATTTGAGTATCACTGGACTCCTATGCCGGCTGTCATAACTTGCAGACCAATAACTACTAGTCGTATAGAAAAGTTCAAAGATAATATTAGCCATAACATTTATTTAATGAACATTCTACCTAACCTAAATAGTAATGAGTTATACGAAAAGTTATTTAATGTTGTAGAAAAAGAGTTTAATGGGATATTCACTAAAAAGGAAATTAAGATTAATAGCTCAAAAATTAAATTTAGTGATTGGGCTACAACAGGAATTTTCACAAGTAGACGGAGGCTTTTTGAGCTGTATGATCTCAAAGCCTACTCTAAAGATCCGTCTCTTACGGACTATATTAGGAATTATTCCAAGATTTTTAAAAAATTGTGTACAATAGCTAAGTCGCTCTATCTTAAAAGATAAAATAAATAAAGCCACTAACAAAACCAAGGCAACCTGGCAAATCATCAATAAAGAGACTTGTAAAAACAAAACACAAAATCACAAGATCTCCCTGAAAGTGAATGATATTATATTAGATTCTGATGCTGATATAGCAAATGCATTTCAATCATTTTTCTCCAACATAGCTGTAACAACGACAAGTAGTTTGTCTTCCAGTCCGGCTCTTGCTCATTCACTTTTAAAGTCCCATGTAAGTGAATGCACATCTTCTTTCAATTTTGCTTACATTAATGCTCAAGTAATTGTGAAAGCCTTTAAAGAACTCAACTTAAAAAGTCAGAGGATCTATGGGGACTCTCAGTGGACGTGTTAAAAAAATATAATATATACAGTTGCTCCACTATTGGCGATGATATTCAACAAATGTATTAATGAAGGTCATTTTCCTGATCTGATGAAGTCAACCAAAATCATTCCTTTGTTCAAATCAGGCGATGACAGTGACCCATCTAATTTCAGACCCATATCCTTACTACCAGCATTTAGTAAAATTTTTGAAAAAATTGTATTTAGTCAACTGCTTTGCCATTTTAATTTAAACAATTTGTTAAATAAAAACCAATATGGATTCACTAAAGGTAAATCCACCACAGATGCTGGTGTTGCTCTTATAAAACATGTTTTTGATGCATGGGAAAGAAAACAAGATGCCATAGGCATATTCTGCGATCTATCCAAGGCGTTTGACTGCGTTAATCATCAAACTCTTCTACTCAAATTACGCCATTATGGCATCTCAGAAAATGCACTTAGTCTAATTCAGTCTTACCTGACTGGCAGAACCCAAAAAGTCAATGTAAATGGGGCTAGTTCTTCCGGCGCCCCGTTAGTTATGGGAGTGCCCCAGGGCTCGATATTAGGACCTCTATTATTTATTATTTATATTAATGATCTTCCGTTCTTTACTGAAGACACATGTGAGATAGTTTTGTTTGCAGATGATACATCACTTCTTTTTAAGATTGATAGACAGCAAGAAAATGTTGACGACGTAAACAAAGCCCTCTCACGAGTCTTGCACTGGTTTACTACTAATAATCTTATGTTGAACGCCAAAAAAACCAAATGTGTAAAATTTTCAATGCCTAATGTAAAGCAAGTCAATACTAAAATCATAATGAACAATGAACCCATTGAAGTCCTAAACTCAACGGTGTTCCTTGGAATCACTCTAGATTCCAAATTGCAATGGGGACCTCATATTGGTACCCTGGCAGGAAGACTTAGTTCTGCTGCATATGCTGTAAGAAAAATTAGACAATTGACTGATGTTGAAACGGCAAGATTAGTTTATTTCAGCTACTTCCACAGTATTCTATCCTACGGCATGCTTTTATGGGGATCAGCAGCTGATATTGATAGTATCTTTGTATTGCAAAAAGAGCAATAAGGGCCATCTACAAACTCAAACCACGCGATTCCCTCAGAGATCGTTTTAAAGAGTATAATATTCTCACAATGGCCTCTCAGTACATTCTAGACTGCTTAATGTATGTGTATAAAAATATACAATACATTCCTAAAAAATCAGATACTCACCGATTCAATACTAGAAATAAGCATAAACTTGCTATTTCACATTTCAGACTTAATAAAGTTAATAGCTCCTTTGTTGGACTAGGAGTAAAAATGTTCAATAAGTTACCTGTAAGTATTACTAAATTACCTTTGCAAAAATTCAAAGAATGTATTAAGAAAGGTCTTATTATGAAGAGCTACTATAAAGTAGAAGACTATTTTAATGATAAAAATGCTTGGACAAATTGCGTTAACTAAAATTTGACATTTGCAATAAAAATTTTCTAATATATAAATTATTTTAATCATTGACATTTTTTATGAACTTTTGTTGTTATTAATATTTTTTTTATAAATAATGTATTTTAATTTATTGTTGTAATACAGTCATATAGTATTAAGATTCTACTCTATGTAAGCTATGTCATGCAGGTTGGAATTGTTGTAGTTATTTTATTTTATTGATTTGTTTTGTTTCTTTATGATTTTAATTATTGTCCAAAAGGCTCGAATTGTCATTATTCGGATCAGGTGCTCCTCTTGGGCCCTGGACTGTTCGATCTTACCTTTTTTTTTCTATTTTTTATTATTAACAGTAATTGTAGTATAAGTTTTTTTTTCTCTCTTTGATACTGTGACATACTCAAACTGTACGACATGGCAATTATATTTAACAAGTTTATGTGATAATCGGTTAAAAAGAGTAACTATCGAGTTTCTTGCCGGTGTCTTCTCGATAGAATCGGCTTTCCGAACCGGTGGTAGAATTACTTATTTATTTAATGCAATGACGATTTATAAGTGCATGTGAATGCCTATATAAATAAAGAAATTTTGACTTTGACTTTGACTTTATTGGTCAGTCCTACGGAAATGCGGTAGAGATTCGGATAGATAACGAGGACAACGATGACAACGAAATTTCATTGCTGGAAACCCATTTTTTTAGAAACAGCGACATTGAAACTGAAAATTCTAGCGAGAGTAATGAAGATGTCGACCATTCACCTACCTGGGCCATCAAAAAGATTTAAAAAATAATTAGTAAATTTTTTAACCAAAATTTTAATTGAATGGATGATTTTTGTAACTTTTTATTTTTCAACTGCTTTTATGTTTTTACCTATAAGAATTACAAAATAAACATGTATACAAAAAACTTAGGTAATTTTGTCTTCTTTATACCTCTTATAGACACTTTAGTCATACAGTAAGCTGTTCAGACGTTACTTAGAAAAAAACGAATTTCGGCACCTTTAATTCAAGATGGCGGCTCGCGCATGCGCCCCCCTAGGTCGAAAACTTGGATTTCTATTAAACTGCCATACGTAAGCAATATAACGCCAAAACATTTTCTACTCCACCTTTTGCAGAGCAAAAATACCTGCGGACTGGATTATTACCGCTACAGTTCTCTAAAATTCCTTATAGAGAAAGGAGGAGGAAGAACGTTAAAGAGTTTTGAAATATAATGCGAATGTAATGATCCAAGTCAGTTTATTTATTGCTGACATTCTGTTTTATCTTGTGTGATCTAGACATATTAACGCACCAGTATTAGTTGCAATGTATGTAGGTAGGTAGGTTGCAAAATAGGTTGATACATATTTATTTTTATCGATAACGTCTTTTAATAATCTTAGCGTTATTGATAATTACCTCAGAGTTCTTACAGAATAAATAAATAAAGGCGTCCGACCGATTTCAGCCATGGCGGCCGATCTCAATTGAGATCAGCCAAGTGCGCAGGACATATTATAGTGCACAAGTGTGCGCGCAAACACAAGTGCACTCTCTATTCCCTTACTCTCATAGTTCGGTGAGACGGCAATCCGACATGACCGATGAGAGATCGGGCGCAGGACCACCGGCTTAACGTGCTTTCCGAGGCACGGGCGTTCAACCGCCAACTTCCTAACTCCGGGCTGAGTAATGTCATTACAGAAAACTTACACAAATTTTGCCCGACCCCGGACTCGAACCGGGGACCTCTCGGTCCTAACGCAGCACTTGCTACCAATAGACCATCGAGGCAGTTAAGTTACAGAAATACATTGTACGAACCTATATTATTATACATACAAAAAATAATTTTCTTTGACATTGATAGCGGTTTTTTTTTTAAATATTCTCATTTAACCTAACATGCATAATTATATCGGTCTCATATAAGCAGATATAGTTTCCTTAAAATGGATGCTTGAAAAATCTAGCTCTATTTTGTCCATTTACATTTGCAAAAAATCCCCTCCTTTTCCCCAACAGCACTTGGCAGCCATTTTTATTGCGCCTCTAGTCTCAAAAGTTCTAATGTTTACCAAATACAAGCCAGGACAAATTAGCCAGCGTTCAGCTTGATCTTCGGTTTATACGGGAGGAGGGATAGATAAGAGAATTATTCGTCAAACGCGACCAGTATCCGACGGGCGCGATTTATTCCGCTCACAAACACACTCTCACCAATCCAATATTGACAGTCGCCGGAGCTGGCATGGCCGGCTCCCGCTCCGCTCCTAAGCCCAGGGGACGACTTTATAGCCGCTTTTTAAGTTGCAAATATGCACTGTCCATAGGGATATGACAGGATTCACGTAACTTATTCATAAAGTAGGTTGTTGCTTTCCGTTCGATTCTGAAGTGGGGGTAAGTAATGATCAACAGAACCAAGTAAAAGCCAGTTGTCTACGATCAGTGATTTTTTGTCTTAATATTGCCATTCTTAAATTTGTCATCGTGAGGAAGAATGGCTTTGTTAAGACATCGTGAGGAAACCTGCACACCTACGAAGAAATTCTTAGGTTGCATAGTCGACCAACCCGCACTTGGCCAGCGTGGTTGACTAAGGTTTAATCGTCCTAGTTTAGGGTAGACCCGTGCCCCAGCAGTGGGCACATATGTAAATATATGGGCTTATGATGACCTAGATGTATTTAGATTTATTTATTGTATTAGAAATCTGGATTTCTGGTTATATCATAAAAACATTTATACGATTTCGTGGATGCAAACCGCAACACCAGCCACAACACAAGGTTTCAGGTGATTCGATTGCATACGTTGGGTGTGAACAATTCCTAAGAAGTAAGAGAATTATCCGCACACGGACTGATTCCAGCGGGCAGCCACGGTTTAATTCAGCTCACAAACACCGCTTCCAAAGATTCAATATTGGAACTGGATGGTAGCAGTGCCTTGAATACCCACACTTAGCTCTCTCTGTCTCGTATTTAGTTACTTTGTAATACCAAGAAGTTAGTTACCACTCAACCAGTCACTCTGAACTGTTTAGTTAACTAAGCTATATTATACACCGTGAAATTTTAGTGGTAGTTTTCCCGTAGCAGAACTATTTACCTTTTGTAGTACTATCGAATCGTGCTAGTTATTTCGTGAAAAAAATTATAATAATCATGCAACTCGAAAGCATGAGAAGTGATAGTTTATTGATGATTAAAGCTAAAGAAGCTCCATGCCCTAAGTAATATAGAGGTTCGAGTTTCATTATCCCTTTCGTTAAACAGTTATTTATTTATTTGAATAAAAAAAGCTGCATAAATCTATTTTACTACTAAGATAGAAACATTTTACTACGGGAAAAAAACCACTAAAATATCACGGTGTATTATAATGAAGTGCAAATTTAAATAATACTCGATGCATGATGTAATTAGACCAAAGTACAATGTCAAAATCTTAAGGGTATCCCAGTAGTTAAAATTTCATAACGTAACAGAAAACATCTCAATATACTTAACTATCTCTAGTATCTAGTTACTTGGTAACATCAAGAAGTTAGTTACCACTCAAATATAGTCGTTCTTAACTGTGTTTCCGATTGACCTCTCTTGAGTGGGTAATATATGCCCGAAGATCTTTTCTGAATACAAGAGTAAGCAAATTGGAACCGTACTTGAGTATTTGAGACTGTTCTCAGTGTCCTTTCTGTTATGAAAAATATTGTGTAAATAATAGAGAATACAACGTTGTGTAACCTCAACGATTCTATCAAATTTTATTATTCGTCGAACACGTCAAAAACTTGAAGAAAATCCGCAATGCTAGAATCTCCCTCACTCAAATGTTGCAATCAGATAGAAAACGAAATTACACTAGATTTCTGATTTTACTAAGCATATGTTACAATTAATAATAAAAACATGCTAACTGCAGTGGATTCTCGGTTTCCCTGAACCAACTCTCACTTTCGGAAGTAAAAGATCAGAAAATTATAAGCATACGGAGAGCTTCGTATAAGCGGGCATGATTTAATTCAGCTCACAAACCGGACTTGCGTCCAGCCAATATTGACACGCGGTACCCTCACTATGATAGCCCGCTTTAGTTCTATGCTAGGGAGTGTAATTTTAACTGGCAAACAGTAAGCTAGTGTGTATTTAGCATCTTAATTTACATTTTTACTCATTGCCCCATATTTCGGTGTAAAATATTTGTGTTTGATTTTAGTGTTCCGTAGCCAAAGGGTAAGGGTTAAATCGGTACCTTATAACTTAAGATCGGTACCTCTATCCAACTATATTTTGTCGCGTATGATATGTCAGCAGGCTGTATCTCGTAAACCAACTTATCATTTATGTATTCACCGAAGATATAAATGAATAAAAAAATGTTCATTTGTACATTAATATAAGAAAGAAAAATACATATCAGGCCCTTATATTATGTCAACATCATCAGCCCATATACGTCCCCACTGCTGGGGCACGGGCCTACCCTAAACTAGGGCGATAAGGCCAGTCGACCACGCTGGCCAAGTCCGGGTTGGTCGACTACGCAACCTTAGAATTACTTCTTAGGTGTGTAGGTTTCCTCACGATGTTTTCCTTCACCGTTAAAGCGCCGAATGATGGTACATATGAATTTCAAATTTGAAAAACACATTGATACCTGGCGGGGTTTGAACTGGCGACCTCTCGCATGGAAAGCAACGACCTTAACCACTCGGCCATCGACGCTTTTTTACATTATATTATGTACCTTAAAAGTAATACAAACATTTACTAAGATAAATATTCAGGGGGTTTCTCTCATACAACAACCATGATTTTTCTCTGACTCTATACATCTCAATTAATTATTCTTTTATTTTATTTGAACCAAGTCCCAGGGCACATTCGATACGAGGAAAGCATTTATTTATTCCACCCTAAAAGTAAAGTTTTCCGTGATGTAAAAAACATTTCACTTTATAGGCAGTGTTTTTGAGAAAATCTCTACGAACTAATTGCCCATGGGACGTATCAATTTGGTTCTCAATTTCTGAAATGCTAAGATCTGTTGGGTGTTGGTTGTCCAATCCGCCATCCGTACAATTTATTATAGCTTTTTATACTGTTTATCTATCAAATGATTGCATGCTTGATAAGCTAAAAACTGGCTCGTTCTACACCGTGAAATTTTAGTGGTTGTTTTCCCGCAGTAAAATGATTCTATCTTAGTAGCACAATAGATTTGTGCAGTTCTTTTTTATTGAAATCAATAAATGCCGGTTTTATGAAAGGTATAACTGAAACTCGAAAACACGTTCGAATCGCTTTATTACTTAGGGCGTAGAGCTTCTTTAGATTTAAGCATCGATTTCATGCGGCAAGCAGTAGCTGATAACGTCACATCTTATAAAAGAACGATAGCTTCTCTCGTTCTCGAGTTAGAAAATTATAATTTTGAAACTTGAAAAAGAATTTATTTTTTTTAAGGAATAATTTGCATGTTTCGTTAGTATTACTAAAGGCAAATCATTCTGCCACGGAAAAACAACAACTCAAATTTCACGGTGTATGTGAAACTGACTAATCTGTTTACTAATCTACTAATCTGTTTTTCTCTGTTGAAAATTATATAAGCTGATCATACAGAATCAACATCTTCCAAAACGTGCCTTTGATCGGCTCGATGGTGTATTGATTGCCCCTGGCTCATGGGTCATAGGTTCAATTATGTCCGGTGATCCCAACAGGTCCGGTGATGATGTCAAGGCAATTTCAAGCTATCATTGTAATTAGTTAGGATACATATTTAGAATTTCGCCTTTCGCTTCTTCCAAATCCGTCAACCTCCCTTATTTATATTTACCTCAGAATCTTTCCTAATGTTTTTTAAAAAGATAGTTATTAAAAAGCTTGCGTCTTATCATTGTATTAAAATGAGCTTACTTCCTGCCACGTCTGTCCTGTCTGACACCTGCTCTCTTGCACCGGAGCGCAAAGAAAATGTGAAACGGAACTCTAATTCAAAAACAGTCGTACGTTTTATTTGCAGAATATTAAATGCCACACAATACTTCGTATACCTTTGTCCTAGTGACGTCATTGCGAAAGTATGTATGTAAGTTATTTAGATATTAATATGATTAAACTGTACACACTACACATAGCACATTCTAGTACCAAGTTTTACACCTTTCAAATTCGTCAAAATGTGTTAAAATATATGTTTGTGCAAAAGTGTTTCTAGTGAATTTATTTGTAGAATTAAATTCATGTTTGCTGTTAATATTTATTTCTATTACTAGTTTCAATCATATGAAGGACATCATTATTATAATAAATACATTTTAATAATGCACGTTATTCTAAAGATCTCTAGCAATATCGAAATAAGATATCGCATAAAAAATCTGTTCAAAATTCTTAAAAATTATGCAAGTAATAAATAACAAGGCGATAGCATCACGGCGCAATAAAAAGACCTAGCTAAATAGCTTTTCCTTGAAAAAAGTCTAAAAACTGCGTTCTGCCCGCGTAATCAGATTCGGCTATTAGTCGTAGTCAGGAACTGCTCGCCGATATTTTTAGAGCAAGAGTAATTAAGTACCTGGCTGGTGAGGTTTCCCTTTTTTAATTAACTTAATTTTCCCTCGCGGTACCTGCTATATCTCCCCCTTTGCCTCTATAAGTACGTACAATAACGTAATTATAAGAACCGGATATGGTGTTCCAGCAAGAATTTGCAAATCAACTTTTGCTCGTTTACTTTACTAAATTATAAAGTTTGTGATATTAGGCGTACGGTGTCGGTAATATTGTAATTTATCGGTTTAATCACTAGGAAAGTTCTAATATAGAACATTTAGTGGCCAATCCTCTTTAAAGTAATCGTTGTTTTTAGGAAAATTTAAATTAATGTATGGCACTTTTTTGTTATGAAATAATGAATAGTCCTGTAATATAAATAGTTGAAGTGTACAATAATTTTTTTTTTTTGGAACTCTCCTTTCCCCCTCAAAGCTATCATCGTACAGTCAGTCAAGAAAAAAATCGGTTGCTTTGCATTTAAGAAATCACGCTACAAAAGAACTGGTATTTTCTTTGTCTTCTAAACCTGTAATCCCATCCTTTAATATACCTACCTATCTACATTTTTATATCATCTTCCCACTATCCGATTTCCGGTTCTATACATAGCCTTGGAGAGCGCCATTTATAACAGTTACCATTCTAGACTTTCAGTTTTTAATCGCGACAACACTAACAATGTCCATTCATCACTGGGCACAAAGCATGCCGTTCCGTTCCCGGCGGTGCAACTTTTAATTAAATAGAACGCAAACGGTTCTCCTTACACTTGGAGAATTTGTAAAATACACCGAAGATAACGATAAATTTGTAGCACTGTCCTTAAGCCCCTGATTGGGTACTTGAATGGCAAGTCAAATCAGCAAGTTTTATCAAATGTCAAGTAAAGTGAGCTTTAAAGATTTCTTTGGAAAATGCTCTACGAGCTTTTCATAGATATATTAAATAAATAAGTACCAGGTTATATGTAAAATTGTGTTTAAATACACAATAGGTCATGCAAATACATTTCAATTAGATAACTCAATAAATAAAAAAAATGAAAACTACATGCAACAATAATATATTCTGTATTAAAATTACTTGTTCTGTAAAAATATGTACCTTCTATTTTTCTGGTACGAGTATTACAGTTCGGTGTTTGTGTATCCTAATTGAATTTGAAACCAATTTACTATCCAATTCGTACCAGAAAAGTTTCTGTTTATTTAAATATTCAGCAAAAAGAAAAAAAAATCATTTCTTATCGTAATGTTGACTCTTGTTGTTTTGTTTATTTCGGCAATAAATCTTTGAATTAGTACAACAGAACTGTACAAAAATAGTAGGTAACCTAAAAGAGGTCAACGAACATTCAAATACGAAATCTGTATTCATCTTGAGACTGCCTAATAAATCTGTGGTTTGTCTGACTGGATTAATTAATCAATCCAGGACTTGTTCCAGTACAAATTCCAAGAAGAAAAAGCCTTCGTCGCACCAATTGTTGTTCGTATCTCAGTTTGTTTAACGGAAACTACGAATTAATTTCCCCAAAGGATGCTCCTTTGTTCAATTATTCACGACTAACGCAAAATACACAAGTTTTCTTAGCACACGGTTGTGATACAGTTTGCATACTATTCAACATACAGACTACTTAAATAACGTCCATAAAAGTTAAAATTTTATCGAGTTATGGCGTGTAGTAAGATATTTGGCATTTGAATCAAAAGTGGTTTAAAAATCGATATATATATTACAGTAGTGATGGAACATATTATGGAAAACCCACGTCCCACGCTTTCAAAGTTATAACCAAATACTGTCACTAAACAGTTCTAAAATCAAAGTGGTCGCTTAAAATTTTGGATATATCATTTAGAAAGAAAGAAAGAAAAACTTTTATTGACCACGACTTGAGCTAACAATGACACATTAAGGTCTCGCTATTCTGGCTTTAATAACCTGAATTAAGAAATTGATCTTTTTTGGTTGTGGAAGTCTAAAGATTATTGCTGCCGTGTAAAAGTCGCGGAAAATAGATAGATTACTCCACAAAGATATGAAACGAAGCGTGAAGTCAAAGAATTTAAAAATTTAATAGTTTTCATTAACGTTCTCGAGAGTGTTAGCGTAAATGAGTTTTGTTTTCACTTTAATGATTTCAAAAAGCAGGTCAATAGTCCCTCGGAGAACCATCCCTAACGTTGAACGCAGTCCTTTGGGTTTAGACACAGTTTAAGTTTTAATACACTTTTTGTAACCTGTAAAAAAACTCCTCTTCCATTAGAATAAGATTTTTTAATTCCCAACTAATGCAAAAAATATATATAGCTGTGTGATTTAAGAAGATGGTTCATATTATGCATGTTTCATTCATTCATATTATAAGGTACAGCAAGGCTAATATTTTGTTCCAAATTGCGCCCGAATTATTCGTTTAATGTTTAAAGAAATCTATGGCCTTATAACTGGTTTCATTTCATTTATAATTTATTTTGTTTAAATGTTATTTAAAAATAATATGTATTTACCAAAGAAAAGTTAAAAGTGTAAAACTATGTAAGGGTGTTTAATTTGAATGGACTTTATAAGCAACCATGTTTTTAAAAACGTGCAATTAGTCGTGTGAAATCCATGCTAGTTGAATATCACTCTTATATCCTTTAGATAAAATACTACATCACTTTTTACATGAAATTCGTTTAAAATGCTCGACCTAATTTCTGATGATCTTGTTATGATATCAAAAAAACATGTCATATTTGAGTGGGAAAACATTTTCAGTAGGGTTGACGAATAAGAAAGAACTTTCCACAGATCACATCAAGTATGACAATAAAAGAAATGAATATGATACAGACTTAACAGTAATGAATCGATTTATTCCTAGCTACGTTATTATATATGTTGTATATGCTATAATAGTATATGCAAAAAATATACTGAAATCTAAAAATATTGCATACTGAGTCACTGAAAAAATAGTCATGCTAATCACACGAATATGTGCGTCAGATGAAGAAAATATAATATCGTTTATTTTAAAGGCTAAAGGTCGCATAGGTTTAGCTATGTCGAAATCACAGTCTGTAGGTTTCTAAATCAACTGTATGCTAACTGTTCGCCTCTGAAAGGTCCCTTGGCATAACAAACAAGTTTAGCTCTGATGGTAGACGCAACGAAACAGTTAAGTGAGAGACGTTGGTTCTAAAATTTCCCGTAAACAAACCCATATGCAACATAATCTAATCACAGGCAAAAGCAAATACGAATAGTAATAGAAGAAAATAAAATTGAAAAGGCTAATAATTAATACAGCCATGGCGGCCGATCTCAATTGAGATCAGCCAAGTGCGCAGGACATATTATAGTGCACAAGTGTGCGCGCAAACACAAGTGCACTCTCTATTCCCTTACTCTCATAATTCGGTGAGACGGCAATCCGACATGACCGATGAGAGATCGGGCGCAGGACCACCGGCTTAACGTGCTTTCCGAGGCACGGGCGTTCAACCGCCATCTTCCTAACTCCGGGCTGAGTAATTTCATTACAGAAAAATTCACACAAATTTTGCCCGACCCCGGATTCGAACCGGGGACCTCTCGGTCCTAACGCAGCGCTTGCTACCAATGGACCAACGAGGCAGTTAATAATTAACAAGACCAATAAACAACACAATTTTTCAAAGTAAATTATTTATACCAATTTTTTGAAAATACGGTACACAAAATCAAAAGAAATACAATATAATATCTATTGTTTGAACAATATTAAATAAAAATTACAATAATTTTATTCGCTACATACATAACCCTACGCGGTGCACACATTCCTACATAGATACATTCATGCTATATTCAGCTTACACCCGTGTAATTGGGTTATTGCAGATTAAAAATTTTATCACACTCGTGCTGACTGTATGATTTCAATCGTGATTGAAATTGGTATTGCAAACTTTTGAGATGTGAATGTCCTTCAGTTATTTATTCTTTTAATACATCAAACGGCGTTGCTTGTACAGCATTGAAATAAATACTTATTTTTCTGATCCCGAAGTAGGTAAGTTCCATAGGCACTTGTGTTACAGTTACAGAACAAATACGGTCGAAGATACCAATCCAGGTGCAAGAAATAGGGACACTACTAATCCGCCATCAAGCCAACCAGCCATTTATTTAATAACCATAATAAAAATAATAGGTACTATTATATTAATATATTGTTATTCTTAGGTTGTGGAGTTGATCTACCCGGACTTGGCCAGGGTGGTTGAAGGTCTGGTCGCCCTAGTTTAGTGTAGGCCCTTGCCCTAGCAGTGGAGACGTATATGGGCTAATGATGATATTATTATGTACTAAATAGGTATATATGTTTGCTGTTTACATTAAAGATGAAGCAGAAGAAAGTCACACGAAAAATACTCACAAGTTCACTATGATTTTAACCCTAAAAAACTTAAAGCGCAGTTTATAAAATTGAGTTCAGCTTTTGCTTTGAAATGAGATAGCTCAGTAAGTAGACGTTTCAAACTTTGACCTAATTCCGAACTTTTAAGCGGTTTCATTCTCCACCAACTTAAACTTAACGAGTATAAAGGAACTGTTCAACATACTGCGTCTTCACGCTGCTATAACATAGCATATATTATATGTATATGTTATGGACCAAGTGATTAATGCGAGCATTATTAATAATGCCCGAGCATTATGTATAATGTCTAGCCCTATCGGGCCAAGTGATTAATTATTATTTCAACTTCATTATTTGTCATTATGCGCGGTCATTATTATATGGCTATGTGATAATTGGGCAATATGATAATTGTGCGTAATTTGAGAAAAATAATTGTCTCTTGTGCTTTAAAATAATTTAACTATAAAAAAAAACGTAAAATTTCCACTCTGCATAACGCTTTTTATAAAGTTACGCTGTTTGACACGTTTTCATAGTGTCGTAATGGGTAATAATCACTGCGTAATTTTTAGAATAGGATGAATAATTTTTGTATATGGGAAACTTGATTTATATTTTTACGTAATTCGATTATTTTATCATTCGTAACCCCCGCTGCTATGTATTGACCATACATTTATCTATGTATTCAGCCATTTTCGTACATGTGTGCATAGATTAAGTTCCTCCGTGTATTTATTATTTTTGTGACCGTTACGTTTGTCGCGTTATTGGACGTTGATTTTGCTTTGTGTTTGGACTTTGATTTAAAATGCCGAAACGAGGTAAAACAATAAAAAACAATAAATAGCCAATGTCTCCGTAATCTTAATCACCCCGCGCATCAATACTAAAATAATGACACTCATGTGTTCAGCGATTTTGGGTGTAAACGCCTTTATTTATATTGCAATTTTGAATAATAGCGTGTCTTACGAGTTACGCCGCCAAATTATGTCCCTAACCCCCTTTTGTTATGACATTTTTTTCACACCACATTATTTTTAGAGGCTAACTACTTTTTATATTAAACTATTGTATAGTGATAAGATTAATTAAAGTTTTTTCTACATAATAAGTTTGTATTACTTTGCCCAAAAGGTGATAAACATTATGTATAATGCCCGGTCAAAGTGATTATTTGAATAATTATTATTGAATTGCACTCTCATATTGGGCATTTTTCATATGGACCGGGCAGTATGAATAATGCCCAATTTATCATTTGGTCCATAACATATATATGACATAGCTCGATTGTCGAAGTAAATTGAGTCGGCAAACTAGAAAATTAAGTACTAACACTGCACCAGTGGCACTTTCGCTCCTCACACCTCGGAAGACGCGTTAAATTTCTAGTTTGTGGCTCTTGCCTTCGGCGTCATGAATGTTGCAAGTGACATGCTAACTTTGCTTAATTGTTACTTACTAGCTTTACACCCGCGACTCTGTCTGCGTGAAGTTGTATATCGTGTAAAACAATGCTTAGTAAAAGCAGTCAGTTAAAAAGTAGCAATTGTTCTTCTTATGTTATTTTCTTGTTCAAATAAAACAATAATACTACGTCTTTTATAAGAAAGCTCAACATCAATGAAGTAATAATCTTTAAATCTACACTTTGAACTTCATGTTAACGAGAAGCCCGGGATAACTGGACGGAATTGCTAGTAATCACTGAGAATGACAGTGTCAAAGCGACATCAATAAACCGACCATAACCTCAGCACTAACATCTGAACCGAGGTCACCGTTAAGAGTGAAATTGATTGCACAAAGCTCCACCAAGTACCTACTTCCGGTACTAGATCTAGCTACTACGTCAGAACTGACGGGGCGACCGTAAACCGTCCGTTCACTGTTACCTGCCTCACGCTTATTGAAAACCGTGTAAAGCTTAAAATTGATGGCAACAGCATCGGCCGATGCTACCTTAAGTGTGCTATCCATTTAGAGCCAGTAATGGATGCTCTCATCGGCCAGCAGATAAATGCACGCTTGTGCAATATGCTTTTGAAGTCTGCTTGAGCGGACACGGTAATGCACTAAAGCACTCGCGGTGGTAATAATTTAGTCAATTAAATTGTGCCTATCGGACGCATTTGGACACTCTACACGGTCAACTTTATTTACGAGTAGCTGATGGACGTGAAAGCACGCAGTGCAGTAAACAATAAGTGTGTAAACCTACTTTTATCTGTAGTTTTTAAACGTTATTTAAGAATAATAATAGCTATTGTACGTTCTTTCTTTTAATTTAAAGAAAATGTAGGGTCTAACTTGATTATCTTTGAAATAATAAAAGGAATAAAATCATTCATTCAAATACACAAAAAGGAGTTACAAAAATGTTAATGAAGTATCGGGGATTCATGAGACACCCCGACTCTTGTCTTCAGGAAACCAGAGCAAAGAAAGCACGTATGGTCACTATAGAACGCACTAATTAAACTTACAAACGAATGGCTCGATGAACTGAACATATTTAATATAATTTGGATTACCACAATACACCGTGATATTTAAGTGGTTGTTTTCCCGCAGCAAAATCATTATATCTTAGTAGCACAATAGATTTGTGCAGTTCTTTTTTAATGAAATTAATAAATGCCGGTTTTAAGAAAGGTTACCGAATTATACCTTTACCGAAACTCAAAAGCACGTTCAAACCACTTTATTACTTAGGGCGTAGAGCTTCTTTAGCTTTAAGCATCGATTGCGTCACATCTTATAAAAGAACAATAGCTTCTCTCGTTTTCGAGTTGGAAAAATATTATTTAGAAAATTTGAAATAAAAAAAATTTTTTCAAGTAATAATTTACATGGATCTATAGTATTACTAAAGGCAAATCGTTCTGCCACGGGAAAACAACCACTAAAATTTCACGGTGTATAACGAGATTATGTCGTTTGTAAGTAATCAATATTATTTATATCCTTTTATTTGCGCACAAATATTTAAACTCCATCAATATCATTTCCAGTTATTGACACACAAAAATATGGAACGCATTTCCACCGCCATATTCAAATAAGTAGAGTAGTAATAGAAGCCTTCAACAACATATCAAATTCATACCCAGATTAATGTTCGTATTATAATATTATTTTGTAATTTTTAGTGAGTCGGGTTTTTGAAGGCGGTTTTTTTTTTGTTTACAATTTTTTTTCATCCTTTTTAGTGTTACATTTTTTTACACCCTATTAGTTCAGCTCACCTATAATTCTACTGATATTATAACTAGTAGTATCAATATGTACACAGATTTGAAAGAATTATCCCTTTACTCCCAACTATTAAGGAGTTGACCTTCCATCATCAGCTCAGCATCATAAAATTATGATAGCCAGAAGCAAATGCCAATATGAATTCAGATAATATGCAAAACGCGGTACATGTCCCTATAAAATTTGAAGGTTGCCCTCGATTTCTCCTAGATCCCATCATCAGATCCGGGACTGGTGAAAATGGGACCACCTCGGAAGTGAACTCTATCCAACCAAAAAAAAATTTTTGAAATCCGTCTATAATTGACGAAATTATCGGTGAACATACATAAAAAAAAAAAAAAAAAATTATACATACAGACGAATTGAGAACCTCCTCCTTTTTTTGAAGTCGGTTAAAAATTAAAATAATCCTCCATCCATTATATAACCTTTCTCTTTATTCGAAAAATCGAAGTGCATCTGAGTTTTCAATTTTTTTTTTTAAATTGTCAGGATGTCCACATATGACCCAGAAGTCCTGCTTAGATGCCGTTCCACGCCCCAGCTGAAGAGTCAGATAGAAAAAAATGTGTGCTTTTCATAGAAAAATAATTAAAAAAAAATAAACTTATGTAATACCACTATGCGTAACCAAGCATTAACCACTTATATACGCAAGACAAGTGCCAGACTAACTCCTCGGCTTCACTAAGTATTACATTGCATATGCAAGCTAGAAAACAGGAGTATTCTCTTCTCATATTAAATAAGGCTTCACTCTCTCAAGTTGCGTCGAATCCTTCAAACAGCAGGCTGAGTTGTGAAACAACAAAGTGTGAACTTAGACACGGGTAATGAACGCAAATGATTTATTAATCGCCAAAGTGTTGAAGTACAGTTTAATACAGAAGGTACCTTTCTACACTTTATTTATGATCAGTTATTGAAGGTATATAAACGGAACTTTACTTGTTACACATATTGTATGTACCGTTCAAAGTTCCATATCAGTTCATGTGTCGGCTAATTGATATAATTTTTGTGTAATTTTCAGAAAAAAATCCCGCGGAAATTTTATTTATCTAGTGATTGCGCTTTTATAAAAATTAAACAATTAATATTTAATATTTTTTTTTTCATAGATAGACAAATTTAATGTACGAGTTTAATATGTTCAATGCATTGTTCAACAACACCAACCTTTAATTATATCCCACTGCAGGGAATAACCCTCCTCCGTAGTACGCCATGCACTTCGGTCCTGCGCCAGTCTTATCCAGTGACCTTCCGTGACTGATAGAATAGAATAATCTATACTAATATTATAAAGCTGAAGAGTTTGTTTGTTTGTTTGTTTGTTTGAACGCGCTAATCTCAGGATCCACTGGTCCGATTTAAAAAATTCTTTCAGTGTTGGATAGTCCATTTATCGAGGAAGGTTATAGGCTATATTACATTTTCAAAAAAAGTAGGGATCCGTACGAAAAACCCAAATATGTCACGCAAGATGTAAAAATCCTTATATCGCATGCGCTGCGAAAAGTATAAGTGTCGTAAGTTCAAATCTTGGTGGTACCACTTTTTTAAACGGATATTTTTTGCTTCACCTTTTTTATTTGAAAAAATCATGAAATCATGCGATGCAGGTAAATTTAAAAAGAACTTCAAAATTAAACCGTTATTTTCAATATTTTTAATTCGTATAAAAATTTGCTTTTAAAATTGGGGCATGATTGTTCATATAATGACCCATAGATGGCATCGTGCTTTGTACAGCATGCCATAAATGCTGTCAAGTTTGATATAACATGAGTACGTGATAAGTTTTTTGGTTTTTCAAAAGATGTCACTGTGGTTTACGTATTACTTTGATATTATATTATGGGAAAGTCTGTATGTAGGTATACCATTCGTCAAATAAGTGAAGTTTGTCTTTTGGAATTATAAATTTCGAGTGCTATTAAATTACGTAAATTACCAGAAGGGTTCTGAATCGACAACATGTATCGATAATATTCTAATTGTTGCATTTTTTCTATTTTAATTTAAGAAAATAGTGACATCTAATTGACATATTTTTATGCTGTCAATATTTACGAAAGCATTTAAATTTCCATAATTACCGAATTGAAGATGGTTGTTTGTCAAAAAATACATTGATATAATCCTCAAGGGGTTGGTATCAGAAAAAAGGAAGAGATTATCACAATAAGATTAATTCATTGTTTGCACCAACCTATTACCTAAATATTCAATCAAATTAAACCAATTCAATATCGATTTCAAAAATAATATGAAAATTCTATATAAAAGTATAGCATCAGCATATTTTATTTGGTAAAGCTTTAAATTCGAAAGGAGTAAATGAGGGGTTTGCCGGGGATTAAGAAAGAACATGATTCAAGCACACAGTATATCCAAATATCATCATTATTAGCCCATATAATATGTCACCACTGCTGGGGCACGGGCCTATCCTAAACTGGGGCGATAGGGCCTAAGTCAACCATGCTGGCCAAGGGCGGGTTGGTTGACTACACAACCTTAAAATGTCTTCGTAGGTGTGCAGTGTGTGTATCCTCACGATATTTTTCTTCACCGTTAAAGCGTCGAATAATCATACATAGGTATGAATTTAAAACTTGAAAAACGCAGTGGTACGTGGCGGTGTTTGAACAGGCAACCTCTTGCATAGCAAGCAACGACCTAAACCACTCGGCCATCGACGCTTTTTCCCTCTCCAACCATAGAGACTGCTACCTGGCTTTGGAATAGGTCGTCCTATATTTCACTTTGATCGATGAACAATTAGGATTACTTGGAGATGATCTATTCAATGTGAGGAAGTTGTTCACTATAAACTTAGATATTAGGATTTCGTACGTCGAAAAGAATAACCAAACATCAAGGAGGAAATATCAAACTGAAAGTAA